>PNEQ01037322.1:0-40679 GCA_003012365.1 Medauroidea extradentata
AGTTCAGTTTGCAGAGAGGTTCCTTCACCACAGACAAGAAGTACGTGGGTTTGAAGCCAACATACTGTTTACTGACGAGGCTTTCTTCCAGCGGGATGGAATTTTAAATTCGCGCAACAGCCATCTCTGGTCAGATGTTAATCCGCACGGCACGTTTATCCGTAGTCACCAACACCGATTCGATGTCAATGTGTGGGCCAGTATCATTGGTGATGTGTTAGTCGGCCCCTACCTACTTCCACCCCGTCTGGACAGCCACAGATATCTCGTGTTACTGCTGGAAACTCTTCCAGAGTTGTTAGAGGAGGTGTCATTGCAAGCTAGACAACAAATGTGGTTACAGCATGATGGTGCCCCGGCCCATCGTGCGCATATCGTCCGCATGTACCTTAACCACAGATTCCCTAACCGATGGATCGGCAACGGTGGACCCATTGCCTGGCCTGTACGATCACCCGACTTTAATCCGCTGGACTTTTTCTTCTGGAGGCTCATGCGGAGTGTCGTGTATGAGACCGCGGTGGAGTCGGAAGAAGATCTTGTCGGGCGGATCGTCGCAGCTGCCGGCAACATTTTCTGACATGTGCTGACATGTCGAGATGTGGGAGGGAGGAGGCAATGTCGTGTGCTAATGATGGATGGTGAGGGGACTAAGTCTGTACCAATTCTGACACAAATTCCAGTGATCGTGTGGTAGAGGGAAGAAGGAAAGGCAAGGCAATGGGTTAATGATTGGAAGAGCGGGAAGGGGTGAGCTTAGACAGGTTCTGAAAGAGATGTGAGCGATGGATAGGTAAGTGAAGGGGCTGAGGGAAGTTGGAGTGGGAATTCAATGCAAAATGAATGGCCATACTATATCAGTTTCTTGCTAGCTATAGCAGTCATTGCCCCTTAGGACTACGAAAGTGGTATCTGCCTTGACGGATTCTCCCATAGATGGCAACCAGGAGAAACCACTAAGTGGGATGTTAGACTACCTAGCGCTCAGACCATTGGAGCCCAAAAGCCCGGGCCTCAGAGTGAAGAGGCTTGGGTATTGGTAATGGACGAACCTGACGATGGCCAGGGGATAATGGGCGCACTACTAGATATCATGGTTGGCACCCCTCGGTGGGTGTTATGGAGCAAGGAACATCCTGTGCGTCCCTACAGTACTATGGCACTCAGGTTGTAAAACCCATACGTGCCATGAAAATTAGGTAGTACTACGTCCAGATAGCCCCATGGTAAGATCCTCTCCTGTATCTGGTCTGGGTTAGATTCGTAGTGGTATTGGTTGCCTATATGCTAGGCAGACCTGGAGACTACCTCTCCTCTGTGACAGGTCGAGGAGTTTGTTGGTAAAGTGCCTGGGAGCAGGTCCAGTGAGTCTGTTAGGGGTTAGATAAGCCCCGACTCAAACCAAGCGGCGGCTGAGCAGAGGACATCTATCCGTGGGGGGGGGAGGCGTAATGGTGGATGAGATTCTGGGATAGGTGGCCCTGGGCTCTCATGCTAGCCTATGCTACTCCTCTTGAAAGTGTTCAGTGCTCCACCAAGGAGTTGGGTTGTCCCAACTGTCTGTTAGCTGAAGTCCACTGTGTGTTTGTCAGTGACATTTTAGGTACACGTGTGTTTATACAGCCTATCTACTTTATATTTACCCCCAAAATATTTCAATCATATATAAATAAAATGTAAATATTTCAATGCGACGCATAGTCCTACGAATAATGTAGGCCTACTGATTATATTCACACACAGGACAAAAAAAATTAGTATTAAATTTTTTGAAAAATATCCGAACGCTCTTTATAAAAACAGATGTTTCGCATATTGATTCAGGCTATCTAGAATTTCAACATGTTATGTTCAATCTCTTCTTGTTTACAACTAATTTACCGTAAGTATGCGTTAGCAATATGTGTTGACTTTTTGCGGTTTTCCTAATAGTTAACAATAAATGTTCGTTTGTTGAAAATGTCAACAGTTCATTGTTTGAAAATAATATACCCACAAAGATACATGTAAATACCATAAAATTAACAAATGTGTTGCTTCCGAAAGGAAATTATTCTAAGTATGGCTGTACTGTGTATGTGGCACGCATTTCGGAAAATGTAGAATGTCAGCAGTGGTGGCTCGTGGGTTGTTGAGAGGTAGGGCTGTAGTTGCCTAGAGCTGTACTGGGTTATGCACTGTTTGAATCTACTACCACTGGCATGCTGTTGTTCAGATGCCCCTTACTACTGAGTGGTCAAAAAGATCTAGTAGCCGGCAAATCTTTCATGGTCGTTGGTATATGGCGCGTTCATAAATAGTGTACAGTCCGACTATCTTTCTTGGACGTGGTGCTCACCTCACACTTGGTTGTTTAGTCTAATATATTCGTGATTTGGATAAACGTTTAATAAATACAGTATTACGTTTGATGCTAACGCTAACTCAAGTGTTTAATATTTTAATGTGTCATGTATTATCTTTAAATTAAATGTTAAGTTTTGAATATTTTGGGGACAATTTGTCTCCCTCTTAATCTGTTTACCAAGTGGCACATATCGTTTTTAAAATTTTCGCGAAGATTAGTAGCGAGCGAGTCGTGGACGTGTGCGTGTTAAACAAGGAAGGTTACAAATTGTGCAATTATGACAAAAACTGAGTTAGAGAGGAGCCTACGGAGGCGTACGTACATAAACGTACATAAACTGCGCTACTACGTGCCTGCGAAAAGTGTTGAAGGAGAGCACTGCGTAGTATTGATTTTGTGCGGATCTCGACAACTGATTAAATATAACGTTAATGAATTGCGCTTCTTTTTCAAAGCAATGCAGAAGTTGGTTACGAGGCATTTTTTTGCGGCAATCATTTGCAAGCGTACTAGAAGACGTACACATTGTGCTATTGTCTAATTGCATGGTTATGAATGTACAACCCGCTGCGGGAATTTTCTCTACTCGCTGTGAAGAAGTTCACTGCAGGCAAGAATTGCCGGTGTTTTACCATCGCCTGTACTTGAGTGCAATCTTCTTGGAACACCAGCCAGTTTCGTCAGAAGATGATGCTCGTGATTGCGAAATTGCACCCGCTCAGGTGATCACCGCTCGCACGTCTGCGAGCATGCTGTATGTCATCGAGGGAATACACGCCCTGGTTGTGCAACGATCTGCGTTAACGTCAGTTTGCAATACATTAAACCTCTAAGTAAGTTCACGTCATCCCCTAATTAACTGACACTTGGATTGCGCCCTACAACAATTTCATGACGTGATCAGTAAACGAATGTATTCTGATGAGTTTTTCGAACATCATACCCATGCCGGGAAATTTACAGAATTGTTCAGAGACACGTATTGTAATATGATGAAAACAGTCTGTTACAAGAGTGTTATTGGTCGTCAGTAGTCATTGGTATTTATAGAGTTCCTGAAATATTGCAAAATGTACATATTTAAAAAGAGGCATTTTTCTAAACATTCATATTTAGCGGTGCATTATAAATCAATATTTAATGTGTAGAGTGTATATATATTAATTTTTTCTGTTGTTTGGACAAATGATAAACAGGGTTTCTTGTTCACATGATGCTCATAGATCGATTACGTAAAAGGAAACTTCAGTTTTGTAATAATGTCAGTGTTTCTTAAATTTTTTTTAGAATAAATCATGATCTATGGAATTAAAGTTTCAGGAGGATGGTTTTGAATAATCGTCAAGTTATACAAGCCAAAATACCTCATCTCGACAACCTTACATCAATGCAGCTATACACTCAAATGTACCCAGCACACATACATTCAAGCATGACATGTTTAAGTTATGCTCTTCAGTAAAAGAAGACAAAAATTCTGGCACCTACTGTTCTTTAACTTTTTGTTTCAGAAGTATTGCTTACTCGCCATGCGCTTATTTTAATTGCAGATATACTCTTGCAACTTTTTTTGTAAACGATAAACCTCACACACATTTGCAGCAGAAGGTTCTCTTGTTCAAAGTTTTCCTAGAAAAAATAATAACATTTTTCGGTAGCTTACTAGATGAAATCTGACTATCGGTTTATTTTCACTCATAAAAATATTTTCAGGAAATATTTTTTCCAGGTTTAAGAACTGAATATTAAATAAATAACACCGGCAGGAGGAATTTGAATTATTATGTGTGTTTATGGGAGGTTGGCTGCTCAAATTTTGGCTTACACTCTTTAAACGTTAATTAAACGATATTAACTATAATATTTTAAAATTTTCTCTGTGACTTATAATTAGGGACAGGAAAATTTCGTGATTTCAGTGACCTACATGTTAGAATCAACTATCCTATGCATACTCAAGCTCCAACCATTTGTCAACTAGTTGCTTTTCAGTGGAACAGCATACAATGAACGAATAAACGGGGCTAGAGTGTGTATAAGACAATGGATTCTAACATGTATGCCATTAAATTCGAGAAATTTTCGTCTCCTAACTTATAAGAGCAAACTGTAATTAAAAGCAGATTGCAGGCTTTCGTGGCCATTGTCGTCATTTTCTTGGCTTCTGGAGTTGAGCCCCTTCGTGTGTTGCTTCTTGAACATCGTTTCGGCAGTCCTTGCAGCTGTCATCTTCAGGTCGATGTAGGATCAAACTAAAATCCTTCAATGTATGTGAACCACTCTATGGTAAAATTGATGCAGCAACTGTTCGTTCACGGTGAGTCACTCTGTTACATGAAAAAACTGCAGTCGGTACGCGATGGCACGAATGCTCTTTGTTGGATTTACCTCCACATGCTGCTGTAACAACTTCCTGGCGTTTAAATTATGATATTCTTGGATGCCGACCACACCCTCGTTGGTGAATGGAACATGTTTGACGTAATAGCTGACTAACAGAAGTGAATGTTTTATGTGGTTGTAACAAACGAGTAGACAGTATTGCTACCGTTCTTGTGTTGCCTTACATTTAATTTTACAACAGAACCACGACTGTTAGTTCTACGTTAAAATACTGCCCTATCTCGATTAGTAAGCATGCACAGTGCAGTGATGTAGTCGAGTATATTACTGATCTACCTACAGTAGAGAACGCACATTTGCTGTATGCTTGTATGGGATGTGTATTATTGAGATGGAGACGATCACGGATTAGTCCCAAGTGTGATGACAATAAAATTCCCATGTAACGAAATAACTACAGAAATGTTGTTATACTTTTCTGTGAATGTGAAGATGATACAGATATCACTGCCTGCGAAAAGATATTTGTCGGGTTCAGTTGCGATATTTCAGCAGTTATTAACATTATGGAGCCGATGAAGTTGGAAAAGGTGGCTGTGTAACTGCTTCGGTGTGGAAAAGTGAGACAAATATGTGATCGCAGAACATCTAAACATACTGAAAACAGCGGCATCGTCCTGGACGATACACATAATGTGACATTCCTGCAGTGACCCCGATTAGGTAACAAAATTGATTCACTTTGTAAGGAGGCAAACACACTTGCTGATACGCCAAAACAACCTCACCCAACACCCATCAAAATAAATGATAATATCTCAAATACTACGCAAGTTCGAAGGCGTGTAAAGGCACTCTGCAGTCCTATTGTTGTTGTAATTATTTGTACCCAAACCGAAAAACACGTACCCGCAAATATATGTAGATCTAACATTTTAATTTTGCAACTAAACAAATTCTAACTGAAGAAAATTAAACTGTTTACCAACTAAAGACAGAGTTGCTTTATTTTCCATGACTTTTCTTAACGAAGCACTCAATTATCGTTTTATATACATAACTTTCAACGTGATGTATAAAATATATCGTACATTTTTTTAAATTTTTCTCACCAGTCTTACTAATAAACCTCACAGAATGTTTAGGGCCTACTTATGTATAATATCTATACAGTGCTACTATTTTATAGATAAATTGTAATAAAATATTTAAAAAGAGGGGTATTTACATTTCGAGCAAAATGTGTTAAATCTATTTCTAAATTATTTTAATAAACTAACATAGCCTAGATACTCCACTCACATGAATTTTTTACTAATGTTTACATATATCTTTTAAAAATGACTTGCGCTTAAATTTTTGCTTCGGTAAATTTTTTCTTAACGTTTACTACCAGCGAATAACTTATTAAGTAAATGTTCTTTACATTAAACACGAACACAATTATTACAGTCCGCAAATGTATACCTATACAGCACTTAACAGTATAAACACAAAATACCCTGTTAAAAAATATTTCGGAAAACAGCTGTCTTACATACTAGGTCAAATTTTAGTCATATTCTGAATGCCGTAAACATCACTGTTAATATACGATTTTCTTTGATTTATGTACACCTTTTCAAATTAAAATTTCATTACAAATATAGTAGGCAAGTGAAGAGTTTGTACGAATCACAAACAAATAATTATTTGGACGCTGTTAGGGGGAAAGCAACCAACCCATAAAGAAATTAGTTTTTATTTAATAAATCCATACGTAAAGAGAGGATTTAAAAAATAAAATGTAAAGTTTCAAAGAACGACGTAAGCCTCAATCCTATTCAAAATGCTTCGTGATATCTCAACAGGTTAGAGAGATATAGAGGACTAACTGAAACCACTTTTTATTTCTTAAATTGTATTATAAGTTACATTTCACATAATCCTGAAACCCCTTTTTAGGTTTATGTGTAAGCTTCGTTTAGAAAAAAAATAATCGCAAAATCACACCGAGAGTAAATTTCATGGTATTGCTGCACGAAGGAACTAGAGACATCAACTTGGCGGCATAAGTGTTTACTGAGCTAAAAAGAGCACTCTTTTTACTTAAGTTTTTTTTTCGAGAAATACAGACGCAAATAAAGAAAATGTCATACTGATATTCATTAAATTAAAAGACTATGAAAAATAGGAAATGTCCATGGACGGGAAAGAGTTTATAACTTAAAAAAAAACTAGATATATTTTCATAAAATATAGCTAAGAACAATCCAGATGAAGATTAGAGGTAAAAAAAATTAAGCATTGAAATCATCCGTTTGTGAACTACGAACCCACAGACATATAGACAGACATAGTCGTCTAACTTTTAACACCTCTTTTGTTCTGAAGGGAACTAAAATTTATTTTCCATCAATGCAGTATTTATATTATTTTTACTAAGCGTGTTATTTTCAGATACAAAATTGTTACTGCTTCCGTTTATGAAGTATAAAGCACGAAATATGTCAGTGTTTATTTAGACCTACTCTAGATACGCTATTCTTCTTCTTTTGCATGTTATGGTTACGGCAGTTAATTTATTATAGTACTGACCTGGCAACAGCAAACAATGAATCAGTGATAGAAACCAAACCAATTACCATAGTATTTTTAACTGATTAGTCTTTTACTATGACTCTCACAATATTTGCTTCAAAATTAATTAGTGAAATTTATTCGTTAAATTTAACTATAAAATATTTAAGAATTTATTTTTTAAAGAAACAGACACAAAGGTGCATATGCAGCAATACCTTTTATGAATACAGTGTAAGAAATCTGACACACAAACTCATTTATAAAAGAATCGCGACAGAAAGCTCAAATAAACGCCAAACTGAAGCAAAAAAAATTCGACATAGTCATAAAATATTACGTTTAAAATATAATTCTGTTATTACTCTTAAATATTTATATGATACTTATATTTCTCTCACGAACTACTCGGTGTTGCAAGTGGATACGGGAAAAAATAATAAATTATTTGTGATGAAGTATCTGAATTGCCAGAAGTATATTTTTATTTTCTTGGGTCCCGCGGTGGCCGAGTTGTCAGACCACTCACCTTATACTAAGGCGATTCAGGGTCGATATACGAATTTTTGCAAGTCGGAAATGTGGCGGACGTTGCAGTTTGCTTATGGGTTTCTCGGGAATCTCCAGTTTGACCCGCAAATCTCATTCTTTCGCTCCTTCACCTTAGGGCATCATTGATATCATTGCTCAGGTCATACAGATGCCTACGGGCAACCGGGCATAAATCTACATTTGGGATGAGACATCCAGCACTTGGTTACATATCCCATACAATATTTATTTTATTATTTTACTTTTTAAAACAATCTGTTGGTGTCCAAGAAATCAACTATAATTTAATCGTACACTGAGAAAAAAATTTTGTTGATGGAAACAAAATTTGTTTCAATCAACCAAATCATTTGTTTACAGAGGGGCAACGAAATATTTGTTTGCTTGTACCAAATTATTTTGTTCCCTCGATTTGTTTGAGGCAAATAGCTGAATTTTGTTAGCAGTACCAAATATTTAGTTGGTCATAAAAATATTTCATTGGCCATATTAAATGCGCATACAATATTTTAAGAACTAAACCACAGATTATATTTTATAAACTTGGAAAATTTCTAAAATTTTAAAAGCTAAAAAAAAAAAAAAAAAGTGTGCCCGCACCAGGATTCGATCCATTATCCTTTCATATATCACCTGCAATGCATGACCTAACCAACTGAGCTACGAGTGCTTCCATGGGAGGGAGAGTGTTATTTGTATAGGAATAGTTACGTCGTGCACTGCAGGGTCGCAGCACAAACAATGAGTCGTGGAGCTGCAGTGTTTTTCAAGTTTATAGCATTTTCTTTTGTAATCCATCGAATTAACCACTTTGAAATTGTTATAGCTAACTTTAAGATACTAGAATTATGCTGATTAACAGTTTAGACGTCCAATTTGTGGCACAAACTTATATTTTGAATGTTGAGGTATACAGTGTTCGCCATCTTATCGCTTACGCACGCCAGCCTGCCATCTTCCGCAAGTCAACCAAAAGTATTTAGTTTCGCCAACAAAATCATTTAGTCCATCGAAAAAAAATTTTTGGTACAAAGCACTTCACTTATAACTAACAATATTATTTTGTTGACAAGTTGTAACTAGTTGTTTGTTTACACAAAATATCTATTCGACGTCCTGTAGTAACCAAATATACGTTTGGCACAAACAAATTGCGTTTAAATGAATAATTTGGTCGAGGGAAATAATTAATTTAGTTTGAAGGACTCCAAGCTTGGTATTACCAACAAAGTATTGTTTAGCTGAAGCAAACATCACCCAAACAAATATATTTAGTATAATGAAACAATTCTTTCTCTCAGTGTAATGTAAAGTAAATAGAGGGTTCATATAGAGAAGTTTATTAAAATATAGTTTGGTGGTATGTATTTCGTGCACAAACTCTAACACTCTTCGTTTCTTAACCGCTCTTTCATTTTGACATAAAGGTACCAGGTTTTCAATTCATCAGTGCTGCAATGGTGATTGAGTTTGCAGGAAAGGTAGACGTACATGCGGATAATGTATAACAACTGGCGAACCAAAATATCGGAGGAGACTATTTATTACAACAAAGGGGAGTTATTGCATTATGTGTCCGCAAAATTAAATTTTAGTTCGTGTGGAAATTAAGATGACTATATTAAAATAAACAAACAATTCCTATACTTTAAAACACAATTACAGTGTATTAAAATTCTATTATAGTCTTCCAGTCACTTTCTAATTTATTACTTGATTTTACAAATTGTGTTTGTACTTGATTTTACACTAAGAAATTTATTTGCCTGTTATAGAAAGAAAAATAAACAATAAGGTATGTAACAGAATAACGGGGAAAGTTATCATATTACTTGCGTATATATAACACAAGTACAAACATCGTGAAATCATCAACAGCTGCTTCAAACTCTGTATTTATCCATGCACGTTACTGTTTAGTCAATACTTTCTTGTTCACAATAATCGTAAAATAACTAACGGTACAAATAGAAATGGTTAGGCCTACATACTAAAATATTTCATTGTAAAATGTTTCAAATTGGCTTCAATTATTCTCACAAGAAACACGACATGATTATCTTTTCCAGTACCTACACTTCAAAGACATAGGCTTATATGTGTATGAGAAACACTTACGACACTTTTCAATTGCATACGTTGAGACGAAATTTTCAAAGCGTTTGCAAAGGTTTATTTAATATGTAAAGATAAATCTAGGAAAATAGTAATGTATTAAATTTTTATTTCTTTGTAGAATTAGTGTGATTTATAGGTCATCTCCAAGACAGCCTGAAGAAATCAATTATATGAATAATTCAAACATTAACATTTATGTTTTTTGTATCGCTAAACCTTTTTTTTTTTTAACTTCTTTTGGCCAGTACTTTCCATGTGTGAATTATTGACCATCACTTCTGTTGCACCCTGTATATGTATGTGTGTATATGATGTCCCGTGAAAAGGTTGCAGTAATTACAGAGGGTGTAGTATGCATCAAAAGCAGATATATCGGTCCTATACACACAGGGCGTAAACGTAATAGCTACCGAGTTATGGTGTACTTCACCTCGTGTCCATGAAAACCATGTCCCTGAACTACCCGTCACAGAAGATGTTCGATGTGACCGCCATCCATCCATTGCAATGCAGACCTCCACCCTACGTCGCTTGGAATCACGCATTCTTTGGAACATCCTGGTTGTTGCCGGATTGCGTCGCAGGCATGGAACATGCATTTCCTTAGTGTATCAACATAATGCATAGGGGCTGCATACACCATGGTCTTAAAATTTCTTGTAGCCAAAAATATAAATGGTTAAGATCAGGGGAACGGGCAGGCTAAAGTATTGACCCTCCCCGACCTCTCAATCGCTCATGTAAGCTGTCGCCGTACAGGTAGCCGAAAATGGGACGGTGGTTCCCCATCATGCATGAACCATGCGTGCAGGCTTTCTCTTAGTGGGAAATCCTCCAGCAACGGCGGTACGTAATTGATTTCGAAGGAAGTTAAGATACCTGGCAACATTCAATTTGCTGTGTTGAACTTCGGGACCTAGGAGTCTGCCTCCGTAAATTCCTATCCAAACGTTGATAATAAACCTGTGCTTGTATCTTCTCTCGTCAAATGCATACGGGTTTGCATTGGCCCATACGCGTGTATTACGGAAATTGACAATACCGTCTCTACTGCAACCCGCCTCATCTGTGAACAACACCTTCGCAGTGAAATGCAGATCGTATGCACACGTTTAGAGAAACGAATGGCAGAAATGCAATCTGGCGGTCTGATCGTGTGGCAGCAGAGCCTGGACAGGCTTCTCATGGTAGGGATATAGTAATTGTTCATGAACGACCCTTCAGACAACAGCTTTTTGCAACACCTTGAGCTGCAGCTACCTGTCGGACACATTCCAGCGTTGGCCTCCAAATGATCTAATACCCGTTGCTCCAAATTCGGTGTGCAAGTTGTTCGAGGTCTGCCACGATCCCGCGTTCGTGGTGCGAAGGATCTCATTTCTGAAAGGCGCTGGAAGAGGGTACTAAATATCTTTACAGATGGTGTACGGCGTCCTGGATATTTGGCAGTACACAAAATACGTGCCCGTCGGTAGCAGCCAATTGCTAGCCCATACCAGAAGACCATGTCCGTCATCTCCTGGGTTGAATGGTTGGCCTCCATTAGGTGCTGCAACCTGAAGACAAGTACACAAACATTACAGTGCACGCCTTATTTGAACACGGGTACACCACACCTAGAAACATCTGACTGATGTACGTAATGTAGCACGCTGTGGAATACTGGTAACTGTTCTTGTGTTGCGTTCGTGCTTCATACACATGTAAACACGATGTGCTGCGTGGTCACGAACGTCTCGTGTCCGCATTTACGTGCCTAAGAGCTCGGTGTGCAAGATATGCTTATCATACGAACTAACACCATAACTTGGTAGATATTACGTTTACGACCTATGTGCTATGTGTATAGATTTATAATGTCTTTTTTTGATGCATTCTACACCCTCTGTAATTATTAGAACCCTTTTCAGGTCATCCTATATGTATATATATATATATATGATGAACTGTAAATATATATATATATATATATATTATATACTGGATGACCTGTAAATATATATATATATACTCAGGTCATCGTGTATATATATGTATAATATTTACCTTTGCGCTACACATATGTAACTAGGTATTTTCTGACCAATACGCGCAAATTTTACAAATGTATGAAAAACGGATGGTCACTGTAAATGACAAGCCTCAAAGTTATTTTTCTTCGCAAATTTTAGTTTCGTACCAAATCCGGCAGACTTCCGTGAGCGAACTCAAGGGAAAGCTCAGCCGCTTCCGGAACCCTTCGCACATTTCGTCCCGCCCCGTGTCAACACTTCTATAAGAAAAGAAAATACGCATTGGCGAGCGAAATAAACTAAGTCTATCAGCTGCTGGCTTGGCACAATTAAGTAACGACATTTGATTGCTTCAGAACTCAGGTAAGTTTGGAAAAAGGGAAGAGTATGCTAGTCGCTGGGGGAAGTTTTGATCGGCGGGTTTTCTCGGGGACCTACAGTTTCCCCCGCCCCTTCATTCCGGCGCTGCTCCATACTCACATCATGTCACCTCCACCAGCGTTAAAGACCTCGATGTTGAACGTTGACAAAAGTACCTCACTCACTCACCTAGTATTGGATTGTCATAAACCAACAATATCTCAGTCATCGTACGTTTCCTATTCGATTTTGAGGAGTTCCCTGGCGTACCTTCAAAATCGAAGGTCATCTGCCAATGCAATTATAATGGGATCCATTAGGAAATATCCCCTTCCCAACAAAAAAAAAAGGACTTTTCCAAATTGGTATATAAAGGCGGAGTTCTGTGGTAACCAACAAAAAACCGACTTGATAACCTCCTCCTTTTCCTGAAGTCGGTTAAAAATGTCAAAAGCTGTTGAATTATGTTTGGAATGAATCTGTAAGTAACAGTGCATAACTTTTAATGGGGTAGTAAACAGTAAACATCTTTAATTTTTTTTACATATGTACGGATTTTGGGTGCTTACCTTCAACATTCGTTTTATTTGCTGTGAAGGAGTTCCGTTGTGCCTTCGCAGTCCAAGTCGGTCCAGAACACCCATGGCCATAGTTAGGTATCTACCTACTCTTGGAATCCCATGACCCTACCAATATCTCGATCACAATATATTTTATATTCCTGTATCTCCGAAATCCAAAGTCCAATGCCAATGAAATTATAACTGGACCCCTTGAAAATATCCCCTTTCCAACAAAAAATAATTTTCCAAGTCGGTATATGAATGACGGAGTTCTGAGACAACAAACAAAAAAAATAAGACAACTGTATTGATAACCTCCTCATTTATTTAACGTTGGTTAAACACAGGGTTGGAGGCAAAAGGAGGAAGTCGATATGCCATCTCTCAAAACCGTAAAATAATTTAGTTTTGCACACCCACAACTGAACACCTCCCAACAACCACATTCTAAACTATTCTCATTCCGTTATTATTATTTTTTTACTACCTGTGCATTTTCTTTACGTCGCATTTAGGAAAATTAATGTTGATGTATTACACACAGTCATTCACTTTCACGGGAATAAAGTAACAATTTAATTATTAAAACGAACCATGCTGTGTTTTGGGAACGAACATTTTTTTAAATATTAAAGCTGTATGCATTTTCGTGTGACAATGAAGCATAGGAACGTTTTTAATTTTTGCAGTTTTTGTAGTGTCAAAGTCGACACTGAGAATTGAAACTTATTGCTTCACACACCAACTGCTTTTTTAATTTTTGCAGTTTTTGTAGTGTGAAAGTCGACACTGAGAATTGAAACTTATTGCTTCACACACCAACTACCTACACATATGCCAAGAGTGAGCATTTTTTTTAAATTTTCTAGTCATGACAGTTAATTTGTTTACATCAAATAAATTTTTTCAATAAAATAACATTTAACCTTATAAGTAACCCATGTTTCAAATGAAAACATTTAATTGAAAAATACTATTTTCTCACAATAATTTGGCGGTTGTCTACAAGTACATTGCAGTACTTTCTATTCCTAGCTGAAGGATTTTATAAAATAGCTGTACTGGTGTACATTACGTTATTTAGTCTAGGTAACGTTGAATAATCTAAGTATTGATATTATTCTCTTATGTCATATGTAATAATGTTCAGTGCCTATGCTTATAAATGTGTTTGTTTTCATAGCAGAGCACTGTTTATGATAGCGACGAAATAAACTTTTTAAATGAATTTTGGCAATGTATTAACCTCACTAATATATATATATATATATATATATATATATATATATATATATATATATATATATATATACATATACATACAGAGAGGTACAGTTGAAAAATAAAAAAAAATAAAATAAAAAATTTAATGAACCAGTTACAAATGTTGCTATAGTATGTTAGTATTTTGTTAGCCTGTATGACATATTTTCTTGTGAAAGAATGTAAATAATTTGTAGGACGTAATGTATTGACTTAACGTGACTTTCGTGCATTTTGAATTTGAAAGATTAGAGTTGCAGTTGATTCTTTGAGATTCATTACCTATGGATTTCATAATTATAACTTTTACATTCATTATGATATATGCCGGCCGACGACAACGTCCGCTACGTTTCCCACGAGTGAAGTAAGGTATTGACTCCACCGCGAATTGAACTCATACCACTATTTGGGAAACTGGCGCTTTAGCCACTGCCCCACTAATGGCCTCTATTTTGTAAATATAAAACTTTTTTTGTGAGGTGAAATTTCTCTTTTTGTTCCTTTTGTCAGGAATACATATTATGCCACATAATTTCGTTCCTGAGCAGCTTTCTTAATCTACTAACCCCATAAGTATCAAGCGTAAAACAAGTTTGCCGGAAACGTCTGTGTGACATAGTTGGCTTACGACGTGAGAAATGAGTTCAAGTCCCACGTACGGCATTATTGTAATGACGTTGCCTTGGTTGCATGCACAAAGATACGCAGAGTCATCTTTAGTCACCTTTGTGTTAATGAAACATTCGATAAGTAATATAAAATTATGAAACATTAAAGAATATGACTTAAGACAAAAAATTGCCACATTATCTATTTGAATACAGTATCGCATTACATGCGCATATATATATGACAGTTACTTCTTTTGCACGCACCCGACATGAAAGTGGCAGAACGATAAAATTCCAATATAGTTTTTTTACATTACATTATTTTGTAACAGAAGTTTACTTGTCCGTATTTATCATATGTAGGAATATAATTTGTTTTCGGGTACATTGAGAAACTTTAGCGGGCTGTTGTAGAGCTACAAAGGTACAAGGAACTCATATAAAAAAATATGTGTCCTCAAACGACCACTTTGAAAGTTGCTACGACCATGTTCACAAAAAAAAAAAAAGATAGACTTACAATTTGTATTCATGTGTTTACTATTTTGGGGTTTTAATGAAACATTACATAAAACCTCACTTGAATCAGTTGATGTGAATTCATTAGTACTAAAATTTCCTATTTGTTGTAGTTACTGATAAATTTTAGCGCTCTTACGCACAGGCAGATAAATACAAAATTCATTATTGTAAGATGTGTGTTTCTTCCGTTTTCAATTCTTAGTTTAATTTTCGTTTCATAAAGTAATTTGGTTATTCAAACTTAGGCAATGTTAAGAAAAGGACAGATGGTAACAAATTTTATTTACCACGCGAACACTTTGCATTATTAATTTCATGAAATGTTAGATTGGTTTTATATGGTTTATTTCTTCAGAAACTAAGTCAATGCCTACACTCTTTACTAACGTTTTAATATATTCTATGTTACTAAATCAAATGTTAAAAAATAATATTTACTAACTGATTTTCGATGGTATTGTAAGTGTGCATGCTAGCAAAAAGGGGTGGCAGTCCTAAGGTAAAATTAGATAACTTGTATTTCAAGTACATGCGTGAATAGCATAGCAGTTTATGAAAAGTATTAGTCCGTCTAACTAAATGTTTATTTATTATTACTATTATAGCAATTCTGTAAATCTTTGTAGAAAATATTGTTTCTTATAATTTTGTAGTACAACTTGCGAAACATCTGTAATGTACGCACACATTTGCACCCCTGCTGCATGGTCAGCGATTGGATGTTATTTATTTTGTATGTGTCTTGGAGTTCTACATGCAAATCATAGACGTATGGTGTCGCAATAACCTCATTTAGATTGTCACAGCCAAATGAACGACGTCTCTGCACAAAGAAAGTCTGCCCATACATATGAAGCAGAGCTACATATCGACACTGAAAGTGCAAAATGTCGTAAGTCAAAACAGCCCATTTTTTCAGGAGAGCAAAAAAACTTTTTATTTCATTAAGAATTGATTATATCAGTATCATATTGACGTTTTGATCATTTTTATGCATTTATTAATGACTTACTTACCAACATATGTTAAACATTTGCTATTAAGAGACATACCGCGACATACGTCCTTTTGCAATCAAAATTACTGTAAATTGGAAACACAAGACATTTTACATGCAGACATACAACCTTTTAATGTAATATTTTTTAACATAATTCGTTTTGCATACAGAAACAAAACCTTTTGAACTTAAAACATTTTAACGTAAGACATTATACTCACAATGTTTATTTTATCATCAGATGTCATTGTAACCTCTAGTTCTTCAAATTATTGTTTTTTGACTCTTAAGAAACAACATAAAAGTCCACTTTTAACTATGTGCAAATTAAAAATAAGTTTAACTCAATAGTTCTATTGTGTCCATGGGTAATTACAATTCCATATATCATTTATTTTAATTCTTGATGTGATCACACTGCCCTTCACAATTACCATGACGGAGATGATTGGGTGGGTTAGTTGCCAAATGGTTTAAGTCCAAAATGCAAATATTTCAGGAGAGAGAATTTAAAGTTTGTATCTGTGTTAAACTTCAGGGATTACTTTATTTAATACGCAATGCAATGTAAAAATGTGTGGACTAGGACTCACACGATTTGGTAAGTATGTAGACCTCACTGCAGGCAATTTTGTAGTGGTGTTAGTCTATTTTCGCCTTTTTGTGACTTACACCACTTGGCAACTAACCCAACCAATTGTAAAATGGATGATAATCTACTTCCAAGCATACTTTCAGCTCCTGAAGATCCACAAACTTTCTTACCTGGATTGCCAGAGGTCTGCTGTAAAGTGGTTTCTTTTATGCATAAACATCGTTAATGGGTTTTGCCTTCTAGGTAGTTCTTTCCAGTCGTCGCTGTAGTTCAACTTATACCTAATGTGACCATCTATATGAAACTTGAGACATCTCAGGTCGGTGACACATGGATCTCCTTTGCGTGATCCAGGTCGGATACTCTTGTAGTATCCACCAGAATAACACAAAAAGTCATTATATGTCAGACTTTCTACAATATAACGTCTAGGGAGTTAGTTTCCTAGCTTCCCTGACTGACCTTACATAGTCTGCTGGAATACAGTGTTCGTGCTTCCTAATCTTTTTCTCGATAATCCTGTGCATGTTGTCAACCTCCATTTGTGTGTGTCCAACTTCCAGACAGTTTTGGTTCACTGTAATACCCTTACTTACAGCAAAATGAAGGAGAACATTTGATACATTTTCGCATCTATTTTGGTAGGTAATGATTTCTGTGACATCTAGTTTCTTTTCAACGTCTTTGCTGAGAAATCTCACAAGCAGTGAAGCAAAAACGTTACTGTCTACATCTCCATTGCCTTTGTGCCAGATATAACATGTCCCATCTGATGTACCGAGATTGTAAACAGACCAGTTATGGACCTTAAGTTTGGTTTTGCAATAATCCATGGAGGCTTTAATGTCAGGACATGTGAGTACATTTTGGACATCAAATGCATACACCAACACTTTATCAGTTGCTTGTGATGTCTTCTTATCCCTTTCTTTCTCTTCTCTTAATTCATTTTCCCTTTTTTAGTGATACCGGTAATCTTCAGCTGAGACAGTACCAAGCTTATATTTTATGAATGTCTCACGCTGATCTTTCTTCGGAATAAAGAATCCAATGTTCATGGTTTTGAATACTGAATGAAATAGTGTCAGTGAGGCAGGTGGAATATTTTTCTCTTGGCAGTTACGTTCATATTCAGTAAATAGCTGTGATTTGCTTTCCCACATTGGGTCTCAGTACTTCTTTGTAGGGTTGGCATGGCAATAATGTGATTCCATTTTCAGAATGGATTCCAAAAATAGTCGGATCTCGTTATTTTTATCCTTATTTTGTTTTGGCAGTAATGGACAATTTGTAGCATTTTCATTCATAGCCTGTGGATCATTGATGTCATTTTCATAGATTTCTTCCACCACATGTCTACTTACTTTGATGACCCAATATCGTACTTATTTTTCACCTAGACAGAATGTGTTCAGAAACATATTTTTACACACCTTCTGCCTCTCATTGCCAGCATTCAGAGGGAATTCTCATCACTAGTTTCACGCCGAAAACAAGGTACTGATTTATCCACTAATGATACAACTGTAGCCTTTTTTGCTTCCCAGATTTCTATGTCTTTCCAGAAGTTATTGAAAATTTCTGCCTTTCAATTTCAGTAACCTTCTCACAAGTAACAAATCTTAGACCCTTGCAGTGACATCTAGCTTTTAATGTCCTTTTCTGCCTTTTATTTACAAGTTTATATTTACCATCACCTTGTTTCTACAACCCTAAATACATTTCCCCCTTTCTCCTTTTAGCGGAATTGACATTTATTGTCCAATGACATGGATGTACATCTTCTCCTTTCCTTCGTTTCTTGCAATTACTAGCTTCCAGGTTTTCCTTTATAGAGGGTTCTTCATCAACATTTTGACCATCCACCATATCGCCTATGCCATCCACTTCTGTTGTATTTTCCCCAACACCTGCTTTAGCTTCCTCAACAACCAACTGAAGTATTGACCTGACTCATCCCTACTACAACAGCAGGATTATTCACTTCCTGCGCAACAGTAGGTGGAGTCATGTCATCTACAGCGGTAGCAGCAGTAGAAGGTGACTGCGCTTCTTCCACTACAACAGACGGTAGATTCATTTCCTTTACAACACTTGCAGAAGAAAATGTCTCTTCAAAAACAGCACCAGAATACGTCACTTCCTACACAACAGGAGGTGGAGTCATATCATCTACAACAAAAGCAGCAGGAGGATACAGTTCTTCCAAAACAGTCACTAGTGAATTCACTTCCTCCACTATATCATAACGTACATTTGGTACTTCTATGACAGCAGCAGGAGAATAAATTTCCTCGAAAATAGCACAAGGATAAGTCACTTCCTGCAGTACTTGTTGTGGATTCATGTCTTTTGCAACTACAGCAGCATCATGATACACTTCCTCTGAAACAGAACCAGATGAACTTGTTGACGAAAGGTGTGTAGAAGAATTTTGTTTGCTGTGTGTGTCACTGCTGTTTAATTGTTAATTACTTGTGGATGCGGCCTGTTGTTGGGCAAGATGGACTAGCAGTCTACCTCGTGACAACATTTTACTAGTCTGAAAAAGGGAAATGGAAATGTTCTATACTAATCATAGTGAATGGGCGAAAATTGTAATCATTTATTTTCAAGTGACATAAGCTTTGAAAATCAGCTACCATTTCAGGCAAACTACGTGTCTCAGAGATGTCCGATGGTGACCGGAAAGTAGAGAACAGGCAACCACAAGTCATTTCGGTAAAGCGAAAATTAATTTGTTGGTTTTACCATTACTAATAACTATTATTTGAATTAGAAATCTTTACGCAAACTGTAGCATACATATCATAATGTATTATGTTTTAAAAACCTTATAAACCCGCATTTCACACTGTACAAAATGTTATAATTAAAAGAAAACAACTGAACTTAGATTGTAAAATGCAAATTAATCCATCCAATATGTTTATTTAATAGATGTGGCTATTTGAAATATTTTCACAAAGTGAATTCTCATGCAGTTACTTATAACTATCAACATAACCTAATAGTATTACCTGTTTGTCGCTTTTTTTGCCACATTTAGGTTACATTAATATTACAATAGTAATAAAATGTCTGCAAACGTTTACAGGACCACTTGTAAATTAAATAGGCCAATTCTAATAAAGCAGTAACTCACAAATAAGTAAGAGTTGCACACGAGCACACAATGACTACAAACTCACAAAACATACCCCTTATTACTGTTATGTCAAACAGTCACAATAACATACGACATATTGACATTTGAACATACGACTTTTTGCGTTATGAAAATCAGCCACAATAACATACGACATATTTATGTTTAAATTGTTTCTTATTAGAGTATATAGATACATACGACATTTTGAGAACTGGTAGATATTACAGTAATAAATGTTCAGCCACAATAAAAATTTTTTTAAAATTTTGACGTACGATCTTTTGCACTTTCAGTGTCTATATGTATATATATATATATATATATATATATATATATATATATATATATATATATACATACATGCATGCACACATACTTGTAAGCATATGTATATATACATATGTATGCAAGCAAATTTATGCATAAATATGCATGCATAGGCCTATGTGTGCGTAAATATGCAATCTTATGTATGCGTATATATGCAATCATAAGTACGGTTCCATACGCATAGAATTTAGAAAGCTAGTATATGCACGCATGTAGATAAGTTTATGTTTTTTATTTCTATATAATATATGTACTCCTTTCACGAGAGTTTCGCTTCTTTTTGACTGATAGAAAAAAGGACGAAGCACGTACCACTGTATGTCATTTATTAAATTGTAAGAATAAGAGATGTTTGTGTCAGGTTATATGCGACGTAACTTACCTATGACCACAACTCACTTCGGAAATAAAAATAGAACAGAATACGTTGGATATTTCCTGTAACTATTAGGACTGGTATCAGTGTGCAGAATTTTATCTACATCAGTGAATAAGTTATGATGAGATGTGTGCTCGTGTTGAACAACTTCGACTAGCACTGCGGTAGCTTCACCTCTGTTGGCGACATCTTCGCCGGTGATAACTACCACTACCGACATGACAATGACTATGACAGCGCATGGGATTTTCTTGTCAAAACTGGCAATATATGTGAGTGGGTGTACGAAGCATGGATTATGCTTCTGTTACGAGGTCTTAGTTTGCATTGTGACGACACGAAGTTGATGAGAACACTAAACTAGGGTATTTTGTTGCTTAATCAGGCAATATATGGACATGACTTCGAATTTTTTTAAAGTGAAGACTGAATATTTTTTCAAGGGACGCGGTGTTTGATTTACAAGTAGTTGATTATAGATTATACGTAAATAAAATGTAGTGGCTGGGAGGACAATAGTTTTCATTTATCTAGGGTGTTTGACGAGAGTAAATTGTACGATTTAAATATTTTTTTGTTCTATAAAGGTAAATATAGAATAAAAATTAGTAATATGTGAAATTGAAATAACTGTTCTGGTGTGGAAGCAGGCCAGTGATATGAGATTTGATGATGCTACTTGCATGGCTGCGAGATATCGTGTATATGTAACTGTTCGCTAAGCAGGGAGAAAGTCATATCTGTATATATGTACTGTAGAAGAGTGTAATGATCATTTCGGACAGGCTCTGACAGGACGTCGGAGAGTGATGGTAGAGTTTTAAAGGGGAGGGGGCATTTGTTGAGGGGTAGTGTTGGTCGGTGCGGGGGTGTAGGGGTGGTGTGAATAGCATAAGTAGTATGAATATGAAATGATATGTCAGTTTCTTAGATGTATTTGTGAACGCCCTGTTTGAAAGTAGTCGAAGAGTATTACATACGTAACTGACCAGAAAAATTTGTTATTTTCAAAACGAATGATTGATTTCATCGTAAATTTAAATAAATGTAGCTAATTTGGTCGGAGTGTGAGTGTAGACGACGAAGTTCTGTAGGAAAATATTTATCAAAATGCTTTTTAGTGATTGATTGATTGATTTTATTGGGAACCGATCGGATATAGTTAAGAAAGAAGTCATGTTTAAGTAGTATTCATTAATGGCATTCAAATAAAGTTTTAAAAGTATTTTAACAATACTTAAAAAATATCGAATAATTTTTAAATTGATTATCAATACGCAGTCTCAATTGATGGTCGTTACTTCTCACGGCCGTCTAGCTGCTATGTAAAGACATTGGTGACATTCTGTGTAGTAGGAATTATAAAGGGAATAATGTTTAGACGAAGGATAAGAAAGTTGTGGTAAAGTAAGGGAAAGATAGGGGGAAAATTTATCACGTGACAAACAGCCAATTAAAATAAAGGAAAGTGTGGGGGAAAGAGGGGTGTTAGCTTGAGCGGTTTATAACACGAGTGTCAGTGAGAGGGGAAATTAGGGGCAGAGGGGAATTCATCATGTGTTTGACAGCCAATTAAAATAAAGGAAAGTAGAAGGGGGAGGGGGTATGGTGACTTTATATATACATGTAAAAATTGGTGGGGGTAGTCGGTGTGTCGGAGGAGCTCGTCCTGGTAAGTCGTGTCGGTAGTTATTTGAATTAAAAACTTTTTTATACATTATTTTCTTAAATAGTTTTTTATTGAAAAGTTTTAATGTAAAAGGATTTTTATTAAAATTGTATTAATTAAATATGTGCGGGGTTGTAATGGAATGCGAAAAATTTTCGGAAACTTCGGAAGAAACCCTAATATGGCGACCGGAAACAAGATGGTGTCCGGAAACGAGATGGAGGTAGTATTTTTTTTTTATTTTTGTAATTTTTTTTTATTTTTGAATTCTTTTTGAAATTTTAAAAATTTTTAAACTTTTTAACATTTTTTGAAATTTTTGAAATTTTGGAAAATTTTGGTAATTTGACACTCAAGGTCAAGGTCATCCAATATGCGGCCGGAGCCGTGACGTCACAACATAGCGGGGGGCTCCTCACTCGGCCAGGCTCCTCACTCCGGCTCCTTTCACCAACATCGGCTTAATCATAGCAGAGGCGGGTGACCTCGGTTAAACTTTGACCCTCAAATTCCTCAAAATGACCTAAAATCTCCCAAAATTCCCCAACTTTCGCCCAAAATTGCCCTTTTACCCGAAAAATTACCCTTGTATCACAAAAAGTAACCCTTTTTTTCTTTTCTCCTCTACAAAAAAAAAACATATGAAGTTGTCTTCTCGAAGCATGCAGATTACACATTATTTTGTTAGTCAAAGATGATCAATGTTACAAAATCAATGAAAACAATTGATAAAACTTAACTAAAAATTCTAGTAATTTATATTTTATGAAATATTAATTATCAAAATCAATGTCAGCTTATGTACATCGACATCTTAACAATTTTCAATCATATCAATCAGTTAAATAAATAATTGTTTATAATACGCAAGGGTTATATTCTTGTAGGCCTATTAGATTTCCGATGAAAACTATAATCAATATTTAAAAAAATTTTATTAATTAAATTTGGTTTTAAAAATTATAATATACTCAAGTTATTTCCCATAGTTCATCATCGAGTACACACCCTATAATTTGCATAGCTATATGCGATCGATTTCAGATGTATTCAACCATTTTAACAAATTTTATACTTTCTTGCTCTAATCTCAGACATGGTGGACAACTCACACTGCCAACCACAGCCAGCGAGGAACTGACTTTAGTTTTTTATAACCCTACAGTGTTTACAGTACCTTCCCTCCTCACCCCTCGGCACCATAGTTACTGGTGCAAGTGTCACAACTTGCCCCAGCTCCCCTTCCCTACCTTCAGCACCCGGATTATGTAGTAACATGTTAAACGAGAAAAAGACTTTGTAGTACTGAGGATTTTTTCTATGTTATTCAAAAGTGATCAATTTCTTCGGTATTATTCTATCGTATACAGTGTTTACAAATGTATTTATTTTGTTTACTTTTAAATAATGACTGTAACTAAAATAATTGGGTATAAAGTGCAACGACATATTAATACTATTATAATTTTTCTCTTAAATGTTAACATCTGTACAAATAAATTTCTTCGTTAACATTGTACAAAGAAACAAATAAAATACCATCGTCTTTAAAACTTCGCATACATGGTCACATATCAGTAGTAGAAATGCAATATTACTTCGGTGATGATATATGACATTCTTTAAGTCTTTGCTGACTTAAACAAAAATCTTGATATTATGTTCTTCTCGCTCTTGAGTGATAAGAGGACTGCCACATCCTTTCCATTACAAAGAGTGTACTGTAGTCTTTTGATGACTCCTTCGTGACTCCTTCACGAGCTTTCGCGACTCTTTCGAAAATCCATTGGAGACTCTTTCGTGACCCTTTTGACCTTTGGAGGCTCCTTTGACACATTCGCGATTCCTTTGTCTCCTTCGGAGACTCATTTGAAGACTCCTTCGCGACTCGTTATCGAACCTTCGCTACTATTTCGTGAACATTCACAACTCCTTCGCGACTCTTCGCGAACCATCGCAACTTCTTCGCGACTTGTTACAAACCTTCGCAAAACCGTCGAAATCCCTACACGACTTTCCGCGAGCCTTCATATGGTCATAATCCAGTATCAATTCAGGTTACTACCATTCAGGATAGTTTTGAGGATACTTTCCAGCATACTTTAATTAAGGAATCAGTTCTGTATTTACAATTAGATGTCACGTTTAGAACTCAATATTAAGCTGAAAAAGGAAATAATTATCGCAAAGGTGGATAGTTGAATCTTTGGCATAACTTTCGCTTGGGTCACTGGGTTATAGTTTCCATTTTTGTGGTGCTCATATCTTTCAATTTGTTTTATTTTACCCATTTATATAAAATAATAGTAAAACAGAAAAATATGTTGTGACATGAGGGTATGCATCTCGTTCACAATTTTTAGTGTTTAACTGCACATTTTTTTTTAACATTAAAGGCGTGGTAGTTAACTTGTTTCGAAAAGACCTAACTAAACAAATATTTTATTTCAAACAACATTACTGTTATCTATCCTTTGATTATGTGTAGTGTCAAACCCGCTTAACGAATATATTTTTCACTACAAAAGTTTTTCCACTAAATTGTCTTTACCGTATTTTGTCTTGAACTCTGACTCTCAAAACATATTTAACTTCAGCAACGAAAATCGGTTTAGTAGTTTATTTCACCACACATGTATTTAAAATAAAAATTATTTTTTTCTTCATTTAAATAAAAGGTTTTGATTCTAATTTTGGAGTGAATTGTTGTTATTATGACTTATTTATTTTGGTAATGTATATCAATCTAAAGCTTCAACGAATAGTAAACATCTTCTAAATTTCGTTCTTTAAAGTTTTTTTAAGTCGCTCTACAAAACTTGCTTTCTTTCATCATATGTTAAATAGTGTGTTATGTTATATCGCTTAAATATCTGAACTAATTCATCAAAAAACTCAGTTTCACTGTCTGTTTGCAAAATTTTAAGCTGACAAATATTTAATATACTCTTTAATGCCAAGACGACATTTTACCATCTCTAACTGTTACCACCCATGAATGCTTGAAAAAAATCATCTATCACAGCTAACATACAATTAAATTTAATATGAAATTTGTGTATAATATTTAGAGTTACAGTTTTTATTTTTATCAAGCTTGCTAAATATCATCGATAGTTAATATAGAACATTTCTTCTATGGTATTTTATCGAGCTGATTTACGGATTTCGTTAACATTATCACATTTAATGTTCTCATCCAAGAACATAGAATATTTAATACGAGCGTACTGCTTCTGTTGCTCGACAGAAATCCTTCATCAACACAAATTCGGCTTCCAATATTATCTAAGTAGAATATATGTGTACGTATTTTATTAGTACAGTCTTTGAAAAAAAATTATTATTCGTGATTTGTAGAAATAAACTTCTCAAATTTATCGAATCGGTCAGATCACATATCATTTATCTTCTTGCTATGTCTCGTAATGTCTGTTCTCGTGGCCAGTTTAGAAATAGCTGTGTCCTGCAAGGAGCTAAATTATATTATGTTTTTGTCAATTATAAACATTATTAAATATTGTAGTCCAGCTTCTATGCCCTGTACAGGTTAGTCGATAGCAATCAAGTCATCCAGCAGTTTATTTATAACATTCTCAAATATTTATCTGATAGAGGCCAGTATTTGCGAATGCTAGTGATACAAGCTTTCATCAATAAATTTTGAGACAATTTACCACTTCTAAACTTGGAAAAATTACTGTGACTTACGGTCAGGCATGTACGATAAATTTTTGGAAGCCTATTCTTTACCATCTCTTATGTAGGTCCCAGTCTTTCGCCAACACTAGAAATCTGAACTTGTATTCCCAGCACAATCAGTACATGTCTTCAAATTTAGCAAACCTTGTCTGTTTTAACATGATAATCATACACATGACACAAATATAGGCCATCCATATGAAACAAAACCA
The DNA here is from genome assembly GCA_003012365.1 of Medauroidea extradentata. Taxonomy (NCBI): domain Eukaryota; kingdom Metazoa; phylum Arthropoda; class Insecta; order Phasmatodea; family Phasmatidae; genus Medauroidea; species Medauroidea extradentata. Next base: position 26,292 of record PNEQ01037322.1, read on the forward strand.
ACAAATTCGCATTGCCACATAACAATTGTTTGGATATTGGAGACTACAACTTTCACAAAAACAAGCAGTTCACACGTACGTGTCATCCAATGCAAAAGTTCTCTTGAATTCAAGTCTGTATATCGCAAGAAATATCATTAAATTCAAATACAGAATTCGGCTTAGTTAGCTCGGTAGCACAACCTGTTCTTTGTCACTACATGGTTAATAATCAGTTACTTCTATAGCCTGTAGAACACAAGCCAGTCGTTGGTACTTTGGCTGCTTGAGCGATTTCGAGTACAGGTAACATTTTCCGATCAAAGCCTATTTTGGTCTTCGAGTAAACAAATAAGTACACATGTCTTGCCTACTCGTGACGGACCCACAATAATATATCCGACCATGTAAGGCAATAGGACATCACGATGTGGTTCGTGGACTATTACATGCATAGGAAGAGTAACTTTATATTTTATTACCCCCATTATGCTGAAAAAGAAATGCATAAAATGTTTTTTATACCTTGCAGCTCAGTTTACTCCAAAGTGTCTAAGAGTGAAGAGAGAAAAATTAGGTCATGGTATCGTGGACTCCCAATTGAGCTGCATATTCCCGGATACAATTTTTTGTGGGCCAGGAATAAGGAGAATGTAGCATGTATGTGGTGACTGTGGTATCAGTGCATTTGACAAAGTTTGCAAGTGGCACGATGTAGCGTACCTCTAGTGCATAGATATATAATCGAATAACAAGGCCAATAATTTGCTAGCATACTGGGCTGAAGAAATACACAAATTACCAGGTACAGGTCTCGGAGATAAAATTGCAGCCTGCAGTGTCTCCAGTACAATTAAAGTCACTGTTAATTCCAGCTATAGGATCCCCGGCCGGTATTGCCGGTGCAGTAACATACATTGTAAGTGCAGATTTCATCGAGCACTTAAAAACCATGTCACCTCATACTCGCTCTGCAGATGAACAAACAGCAACAAAATAAATCCGACAATCAACTTTCGATCATCGTAAGGTTGAAAATTTAAAAATGTTTTTGAACAGCGAAAGTTACCCATATGTTGATGTTAATGATTCAAGCACTGGAAAACCATGTTACCTTATACTCGCTCTTCAGATGGACAAACAGAAACAAATTAAATCTCCAACAATCAACTTTCGATCATCGTAAGGTTGAAAATGTAAAAATAATTTTGAACAGCGAAAGTTACCCATATGTTGATGTTAATGCTTCAAGCACTGAAAAACCATGTTACCTTATACTCGCTCTTCAGATGGACAAACAGAAACAAATTAAATATCCAACAATCATCTTTCGATCATCGTAAGGTTGAAAATGTAAAAATATTTTTGAACAGCGAAAGTTACCCATATGTTGATGTTAATGCTTCAAGCACTGAAAAACCATGTTACCTTATACTCGCTCTTCAGATGGACAAAAATCAAATTAAATCCGACAGTAAACTTTCGATCATTGTAAGGTTGAAAAATGTAAAAAATAATTTTTAACAGCGAAAGTTGCCCATATGTTGATGTTAATGCTTCATTTGACCAGGAAGGATATATGCTACTTTACTATTTACATTCACAGTTTCGAACAGCGTACTATGGGCTGGAATCATCTCCGGTATTGTCATGGCAAAAATATGGCGACATAGTACATTTTTTTTTTGGTTTTTACAAGTCGAAACAAAACGAGTGTGTTCAACACAGTGCAGTTAACTACAGAATTGAAATTATTTTCAACTTCGTCCCACAAAATACGGCTTCTTACTGCCTTATTATACACGATAGAATAGTAATTACAAATGTTTCTCGTGCTTGGTAAAATTAGTGAATTAGGAACGTATAAATACCTAGTGATCACAGGATGTAACAGAAGTCGCTATCATAATGTACTGTAATATGCGAGGTTTCCAGAGCCAAAACAGTTCCGTGCTTAAATAAATCGGATTGACCAGTGAATAAGGTAGCAGGACTCGAACCCTATTCTTCCGTCTCCTGGACATGGAAAACACTTTCATTGACTTGACTCAATCAAAAATGAAAAAAAAAAAAAAACCGTATGATCAAGCTTCAGATGAAATCGCTGCACTACTGACTGAAGCTGTTAAGACTGTACGCGTAGCAGGATTAGAACAGAAAAAGAATTTGAAAATTTTGTGTAAAAAATATGTGAAAATAGTGTCAACTACCGAGAAAGTTTTTTCGTGAATGTGTTAAATGAAACTAAAAGATCCAGTTACTATGCTGATGGTGTTTTAGTAACTCTACACTAAATTGATAAATGCATTCTGTACATATTATAACGCAAGATGACAGAAGACGATAGTACCACCTGAATCTTTATAGTGATTGTTTCCCATCCAGAACAAGTTTCTGACTCACACCCAGTTCACATGCGTATTTTATGCATTATAGAGGTCACCAGTTCGGTAGTGTGAATGTCGCCTAATGGAACCTGAGCCAATTATTTTAGACGTAGTCTGAATGAGGTTTGTTCATTCCTAACGCAGAACAACCTGTCTTCTTTGCCAATATATGCATAAATTTTGAGTGAAATCTTTGCAGTGACTAATGTTAATTATATACTTTTGAACTTCAACTAACTTAAAACCGGAAGATGCTGTAGAAAAAAAATTGTTAATTATGCTGTTAGAACCCCATTGGTATAGCTTCTAGTCACTAAATTTCAGTTAATCTGTGTCACATCCAGTCGTTTATTCACTGGCAGTGAAAATTTGTAACTTTCGTTAATTTTGTAGATACGTTGCACTAACCCTAACATTTCATTCATGGTATCAGGTTAAATAATAGGAATTTATATTTACATTACAAATATACTTTTCATTACCATATAAGGGTATTAACAAAAATTTAAAACAATGTTCGATAGCAGATACTTTTCTAATTAGTTGTTTATGTCTGCCTATATGTGTGCAGATGTAGGAGTAACTACTTATAAATTTTTATCTGAGTACAGGAAGCATTGTAAGTTTGGAATTCAGTCATACCGATATGAACATTTTACTTTCCAATCCCGACGGTTGAAAAATTTATTTTTTAACTGTAAGGTTTTATTGTTGATAATGATTGACAATGGCTTAACTACACACTGCTATATGTTCTTAAGCCATTTATGCAGCTGACATTTTGATCCTATATATTTTTCAACTATATGACACAACAGGAAGCGAAGAACCACATGGTCACAGTTCAGAGGATTTCATAACTCCTTTACTTTTTAGAAATTAAAATATTGCACCATTTGGTTTGCATATAGGTCAGGTAGTGTTCGAAAGTTACCAAAACTGTTGTAATATTTTACACACACTGCACACTTATGTGTTAGCAAGTACCTGCCAGAACATTAAAATGTATCAACATAATTAGTCACACATCCATCACGTTTATGTTCCAATGGTAATTTGTTTTGCATGATGAACACTCCGCTAAAATGTGGATTCTGGTTATTCATGCAAAATGTTCCCTGTCTGTTGGTCAGTGGTTTGTTCGTTAGTAATTTCGTTATCGCCTTTTATTGTTGCACATCTTATTTCTTGTGCCAAATCCTCTTCAGGAATGACTGATGTACCTCCTATTCAGGTGTTCCAAACACTGTGTAAAATTTCTACGATGTTGCTTGTAAGAAGCAGACATGCAACCAAGAGTACCTTAGCATGCGATGTCATACAAATTTGGACTGTATTAGGCAATTTAGGGTAAAATTTCAACCCGGATTGAAACTGGGGTTGACTGAGGAATCCAGATGGAAATTTTACTGGAAACACTTTGTTTCAAACTGATGTAGGAGTGAAGTGATTATTCTACTCGACTTGTTGAAGTTGAATGGAGTGAATATAATGGATTTATATTTTACTGTAAATACAGACTGGAGTGAAAAATAAAAGATGCATGACCAAGCTGATGACATATTGCATTGTGGTTAGGCTAGAATAGAACCGCATAACTAATTAGAATTAAATAGTAAGGGAGAAAGGCAAGTATTTAAAAAGGAAATAATTTTTATAAAGTGTGATGGAACAACAAGACAAATTGGCTGTCTGGCGAAGAAGTGGATTTATTTAGAGGAAATTGCTGCTCCTTTGTCATCTGTTCTCGGCTTCGTATTTTCACCCACACCACAGTGATATCCTGAGGACAGACGTAGGACATCACGCAAGGATATTGGGGATATTCACAGGATACCCTGCGATGTTCCACATATAAATGTGGGACTTCCACTGGTAGTCAAAATATCTTACCCATGAACACCCTCAAGATGTCCCCTATCATATACATAGGACGTCCCAACACATAACAACATTTACTCGGTCCGGAAGTAAGTATTCTGCCCTAATTTTCAACTTCTACAACCAATTTAAAACTCATTGATATTAAATTTTCTAACCAAATGTAATTGTATTCGATACCACTACTTCACTTTGCTATGTCGTTGGCTTAAAGCACAGATATTGTGGGTCCACTTTAATGGAAATTGAGATTTTACTACTGTGTGAAAGCAATTGGGGTTAGCTAGATCTTGCACAAACATTGTATGTCCAAAACAGTAATAAAATTGTGAAAAAATCATTTTTTAAAAAATTGTATATCCACCATTGGTCAAACAGTCAATGTACGGATGTTTTACATCCACAATTTTGACATTACATTCGAGCAGCACATTTTTCTTTGGACATAAACATTGTTTGTCCTCCATAGTGGGAACATGCAATATCAGTGCTTACAATGTACTGTATGTCCGGACATACAATGTATGTGCAAATAAGAGACAGGACATGAAAAGTTTGTAATTAATGTTTTTTTTTATTTTCTTTTAAATCCAAGGCATTTTCAATGTGTGGTTTGACAGTTGGTAGCAGATATTGTTTAATTTATTCCTAAGGAAAATTGTGTTGTTTGGCATTTGTAGCACTGATTGTTTATTTTTAAATGCTGGTGTTGTGGAGAATACGGGAACAATGGTAATTATAATATAGGTTAAAGATTAATCGAACTGAGAAATTGGTTTTGATGGCTAAAGAGAAGGCTAGTGAAGATAATAAGTTGTGCAAAATCATCACTACAAAATGAAGGTAAGCCATTGTTACGGTTAAAATCTCTCTCTACATTGGCACAATATTAGTATTTGTTTTCATGTAAGATACTGTTTTTTCTTGATGTTATGAATTCGTATGGTGAATGAATCATAATTACACTAGACAATGGATTGATCAAGAGTGATTTTGACATGAAGTTAATGGAGTCTGGTCATTCATATCTTGAAGTCGATTCCATGCATGCTACATTCGAGCGAGCTCGTCGACAGAGACAGGTCTACACACCTCGTGAATGTTGTCCTGTAATTAACATGGCTAGAAAAAAGCCACATCCCAACAATGTAAAAATGCTGCACTTCAGTGAAATCCACAACCAGCAAGCACTTACGAAAGACGTAATGGCCAATGCCAAAATAGGTTATGATGGCAGTTAAGTTCGCTGGCATCAAATCAAGTGGTTAAGATAACTAAGAGAACAACCATCTGTGATACAATTCAAGTATGAATTTAGTGATATTGACTTCATGACGATTGAAACTTCGGAAATAAACAAGAAATTCAAACGCTTGTCTTGGGATGCTATTAAACTTGCAACAAAATACAATAAGATGATTCCTGTTTCGCTTACCAAAAAGAAAAACCTGCTTCACTTGATGAGAGCTGGAGTCATCCCAAATGAATATTCTTCGTTTATTGAAGACATTCCGTGCAGAAAATGGGTACGCTATATTGTTCCATACCGGGACGGCCGTGAAGAAGATGATTAGTGACAGATAAGAAGGCTATCAAGAGTATAGTGAAGAAGATCATTTGTGAAAAACTTTAAGGCAAATAGGAAGACAGAATGGAAATATAAAGCACTGTTCCTGAAGTCTACAAGATAATCAAACATAAAGTGAAAAACATTAGTGAAACTATTAGAGAAAAAAGTTATGTGGACCATAATTAAAACTATTAAACAGAGAAGAATGAGAAGGAACTGTTAGATAACAGAGAATAAAGTGAAGATGACAATTAATTAAACATTGGTAAGCAATGTGGAGAGGTGTAATGATAAGTAAGAAAAAAACAATGAAGCAAAGCAGTAGGCCTGTTGAACTATACGTACAACGAATACAGGAATACAGAGAAACATATGTTTAGAAACGATCTATATGGGTGTGTGTTTTAGAAGTCATAATGTGCTCGTGTAATTAATTTTGATACTATGAATTTACTAGTGTTGTAAACAATTGTTCTTGCCCCATAAAAACTTTTTCTTTGGTTAATATATTGAAAAGAGTGGGACTATGTTTTTCTTAGTTAATAATAATTATTATTTGTACAAGCTTGTGTGTACACAACATTGTTATTCACGAATGTATTGACATGACAGAAAGTGCCTGTACGATATTTCGTCATCAGTATTTATCAACCCAAGGTAACAGAGTGTCTCTCCCTCTATATTCTCTAACTTACCATGTCTAATTGCACCCTGTACAGATCTGACTTAAGCATTTAGCAAGAGATGGCGTAGTCACTTAAGGCTTCGGGCTCCTATTTCCTTCTATTAGCCACAAAATATCGACTGGTCTAATTCGTGAAACTAGCACCACGTAGCGTATTGAGTTCAGGCAGAAGATACATAGTGAAGCCACTAGAAGCGCTCAGAGGGTTGAGGATCTAGGGCCTAGATGTTGTCAACAGAGGTGAGGTGAGAAGGTTTTACTGCTCTTAAGCAACGAGTTCTAAAGAGCCAATGAAAGTGAACTGACGTGAAGGAACAACACAACATCCATGCCCAGACCAATATTCGAACCCGTAACCTCTCGCACCACAGACCAGCGCCTAACCGACTATGCTACGGAGGCGAGCTTGTCAACGGAGTCTCGGGAGAAGGAGGAAGGGAGGATGTAGGTGCTAGGAGGGTGAAGAAGGATGGGCTAATGAGTTCTCTCTGAAAATGATGTCGTGAAAGTGGAAAGAGATGAGAAGGCACTCGGCTAGCTACCAGCCAGGGGTGAGCGGTGGTGACGCCTGCACTCACTAGACTAAGAAAATGTGATACTAGGATTAGGCAACGTACTGCCAGAAATTTAACGACTCCGGCGTACGTTAATAAAGAAATTGTACGTAATACTGGTTAAAGTGAATCTATCATGTTATGCATTACATGTACGAAAGCCTTTTGAAAATCAAATAACATTAAATATTGGCATTGCAAATTTACTGCTACGTACATATGCATACAAACAACTTATTAATTAATTCATTAATTTCAATTGCACACCTAAGATAAAAAGTTATATTGCTAGACTCAGGACTTTTCTCGAAAGAATTTTGCTGTACTCCTTATGTGCATATCATACAGTATCAAAGAATATTAACTGTAGTGTGAAAACTTAAGGCATTAATTTTGTTTACTATTTATTGTACAATTTTCGATCTTCAAATAAAAACCTAAAAAAATGTGTACTTTTTTCTCACGAGGGCAAGTAAAATGATGTATTGTACAGCAATATTTATGTGTTTCAGATGTATTACCACATACCTCAATGATGATGGTCTACCGGTACATTTGGCAACACCAGTTCCGCAACACTTAATTGTCTAAAATAAGGTATCATTTAGTGTTTCACATCACACAGTCTGTACACCCGTGTCCACTTCACAAACCATGTGAAAATTACGTATTAAGCAAAACTACGGTGCCAAAATCATCTCAAACCTCTTTATAACCCGACCCAAACACCCGCACCCCTTATTAAAATCTACATCATGCCAACACCGACCACAACACAACCACACTCCCTCACCCTTACACCCTTTCCCCAGTACAGCACCTTAAGTACCCTTGCTCCCCAACTCACCTTCCTTCTCCGACACCACTAACCTTCCCTACTTTCCCTTCTGCACAGTATAAATGCGACTTTTCTCACCACAACTGTCTGTTTATGTGGTCGTGCAGGAACTGCTCTCATTACTGAGTAAAATATTTAAAATAAAAATTTCTAATATTGTTAACCATATTCGATTAGGTATGTCACTTGCAATGAGATTTTTATACGTTTATTGCATTGGGAATTTACGATTAGAATTAATTTGTTTGTGGACATGAGCAATGTCGTATATCCACAAACCAATAAATTCTAATATGTTACTTTCTTACAACTAAATTTCCTACTTGTTCTTTACTTAATTTTACTAATTTGAAGTAGTATGATCGTAGAGTATTTTCTAATTTTTTAAACATAAATATTTGAAAAGTAATATTTAGTCCCTTAAAACCTACTAGCCAAATAAAAATTATTTTTTCAGCTTATTCTAATTACTTTGTGACCTGTACACTACTTCATTGAAAAATGTAGAAATCCTTGCAGATATTGTATAATATTCTTTTAAATTTTCTCAACCATAAATCTACATTTCACATCAAGCATGTAAATAAACAGTTCTATTTACTGTGAAACATCAATTTTATACACTCATCAGATTCGTTAAGGTCGCACTGCGAAACACTGAATATGGTTCAAACTCCTCACAGTAAAGCAGCACCTGTGTTCTGATGAGTCAGATATAGATTTTGCCAGCATGTTCGAAAGAGTCCCAGACGTGTTCGAAGTGGTAGCCCATGCTGGCGAACAGCAAATCTTATTGCCCAAGGTGGTTTCAGCCATAGGATAATTGCTCGTCGCAGCAACCAATGAGGTCACTGACATTAGAGAATCCCTTGAAGTAGCGACCAAAGGAGCCAGGAAGCAGTGGCGGCTCGTGGGTTGTAGCCAGGTGGGGCTGCAGATAGTCGGAATACAACACTCTTGATAAACGCGCCGTACACCGATGACCGTGGAATACTTGCCGGCTACTAGCTCTTTTGTGAGCACTCAGTGGTAAGGAGCACCTGCACATCAGCGTGTCCGTGGCTGTAGAGTCAACCAGCGTACAACACTGTACAGCTCTTGGCAACTGCAGCCCTACCAGGCAACAACCCACGAGCTGCCACTGCCGCCAAGTCGAGCGAACAGCCCACATAACTGTCGAAGGAATGGTCTAAATTACATATTTTTCAACACCGCTGCTGAAGTTATTGTCAACACACCTAAAGATCCCATCATCGTCGCTAACGAAAATATACGGATGAGCTGAGAAACTCCAGCGAATAGCTAGCCATCTCGAGTAAAGCATTTAATGATTTCCCCAAAAATGTGTATTGCTGTAGATATCTAATGAGACAAGATAACTAACATGCAGTTTTCGCTGTTTATTTATACAGTATACAGAATGAATTTGTTCTCAGCAGTAGGTGATATGTATCACCTAGGCTCCAACATGAACTTTAACAGCGATCTTATTCCTCAAGACATTTTTCGTACTATACATTATTTTTATGATATATTAAAGAGTTACATTTTATATCTCGAATGTTCTCCTTTCATATTTGTCATCACACGTAATACTTTTAGTATTATCACACGATAGACACACATTATATTTCAGTTTCTGGCTGTTCGAACTCTCATGTAAGTAACAATGTCACATGTATTTACAAACTGCTATAAAACGTGCTAAGTACTTTGTTTACATGGATATTTGGTTGCAACATTCTTCATTATTTAGACTACCTCAGGAAGCTGATTTTTAGTGTGTGTCCATTTTATTTGGCAAATAAGCAATATGCACAAACATATCTGCTTTAGCATAACACATTTTTACACAGCTTTTAAATGCATCTCAACAGATTCTGGTTATATGTTAAACATATCACAACACTTAATTCTCTCCTGCACGTGTAACAATCCAGAGTTTAAAAAATGTGTTATTTGAGTATATTTGTTACGTCTCTTACGTCACAGTTCATGACAATTTTCACTGAAAGTCTTATCATAGTATCGACATGGAGGAAGTGGAAGACAATTATTTTCCAGACAGTGCATGCATGGGTCAGAATAGGTTGGTGGTGACAAAATTCCGTCATCACTCGATGTGTTTGATTCTATAAGGCAACAACATCACAAGTTTTCCATGACATAACACTTTGCTTCGTAATAGAAAGAACAACTCGACCTTCGCATATTTTCAAATATGTGTTATATTTATGAATACAAACCATCAGTCAACGCAACTTATCACACCAATATGCTGTACAATATTGCATCATCTTGCATATACCTATTCTTTGTATCCTTGTTTCGTTCGAACACACAAAAGTTTTGTAATTCACACGCCTTTTCAAATAGCTGCGACGGCCTATTTAAATTTTTAAATTTACACATTGAAACATAACGCAATATTATGTTCTGATGATTCCCTATTCCACTCTAGTGTAATGCTTTTATTTGTAAATAAATTCTTATAGTATTAAAATGATTAACTTCACTGAACATTTTCTATCATCGCTGGTGACATTACCTCTTCACAGGCTAATTACGAAACCAAACATCTGCAACTGCTGCAGTGGTGCAGCTGTACCTGTTTTCTTAGTATTTGTTTTACCGAACATTGTTTACATTTAAAGAAATCATCATATTAGAGCCAGTCACCCATATCTTTTAATTTTAAAAGCATTCACGCATTACGTTGTGTTACTTTATCGTAAGCAGTCGCAACAGGTGAAGAGCTCGCCAAAACTTCCGGAATATTCACCATCGTAGGATGAACAGTTCCTTACCATTATTCGAGTGCTGTATTAAACTACACTTTATGCCTCAGTTTTACATCTGAATAACGACTATTGTCGTTAAACTCATCTTCCAAACTGTGCGTATTGTCTATGTAATCACTCACCAAGCGAAACGGTACACTGGCCAAACATTAGACTCAAAATCAGGAAGACCCAGGTTTGATATCCGGTCTAGCCATCCTGAATAAGCTTACCAAGGCTATCCGAAGTCACTCCAGGAAAATGCCGGGAACGTTCCTAAGAGCCGGCAATGGCTGATTCCTTTCTCTTTTTCCTTTTCCGAATTATCGTCGCATTTACTCCTTTCTAAACATAAGCTCCTAAAGCTAACATAGTTGAGTATGTATGTATATTCGAACTCAGTAACTCTTTATAGAGTTCAAAATTGCAAAATAACTAATTCCCAAGAATAATTTAACTGTTAAGGGAATTTGTTCACAACTTAATTATCAAGACATTTCAATAAAATTGCAGTTGAAAAAAGGAAAAAGTAGCTAAAATGTAAGAAGTATAATTACTGTAAATGACAAAAAAATTTAGCACTAAAGTTAATCATATTATGAACTAATTATTTTTCAATAAATTTAAATGTCAAATGCCTATTTCAACGATGAAATTCTATTTAAAACTCATGATATTTTCGTAAGGATATAAAACAATAAATCATGAAATGTATCCATGTCAAATAATTTTAATTTTACATCTTCCCAAATTTTTAATTTCATATAGTTATTATCAACTGCTATTGTGATGTTGAAATAAACTTTTTCTTCACGAACAAAACAATTAACTAAATTAATAATTATAATAACGAAGTGACTATATACAATTTCCAACACTTGTTTCATTTAAAAAATTAAGAAGTAATTAAATTTTATTAATTTTTGTGCCAAGAGATTTGAGAACATCACAGTCTAATTAAAAGTTTATATACACATTTTATATTTCTATGTATAAATTTTACGATTTTTTTAAAATCTTTAACTACACTGCATATACAAAATATATTCATCTTTATTTACATAAAACATAAATAAAACTATAAAGTTATTTATTATTTGAGTTAGACTAAAAATAAAGTACCTGCTCAAATTTTCTTTTCATCGGGCCTTTGGCCATTCCAATAATGTATGTCATCCATTTGCTTAGAATTGCTTGCCAGAGTTCTTTCTCCTCATTACAAGGAGCAGCTCGATATATGGCATAACAACATACTTACAGAAAAAGGGGAGGGGGGAGACGAAATATATGAAGGTATTTTGGAAAATATGAACATCACTATTCACAAACAGCTTTGACCTGTACATTATGGCCTCTCATGTGCATGAATCACTGCCTATGAACTATTTTCCTGTTATATGTATGCTTTAAAGAATTGTGTATATATTTTGAATGAACAGTGTGAACCACTAGTGATAAAGTACACAACAACTAATACAACATTTACAAATTACTCTTTGTTATCATTGAAATTATGATCAAATTGTGTCAAATAATTTAATTTTCCATTATACACAAAATAAATACAAAAACTAATAATTCTTTAATTCAAATGAAAACGTATCTGGAAAAGTAGACACTAGTTCGTTGTTTAAATCTAGTTATCAGAATGAGGTAAAAGTGCATTCGCTCGCCATCTATTACTACACGAGTCAGACGATGAAAACTGGCACATGGAGTTATCGCCTTGCTTAGAGTAAGAGATAAATATTCTGTAAGTTATCTAAGCACGAAATACAGCCATCTTGCACACAATATATAATTATGGTCAAATTCTAATATTACAGTTATTTTAGAGAAATCAAAGTCAATAAATTTTTCCTTCTCGTTTCTTATTTCTAACACATTTTTTTTTTTAGTTTATCCGTTTGTATTTTAAATAAGGATAATTTGGTTACTAACAATATGTTTTGCCAAAAGATACACTAGACTTAAATGAAGCAATACACTAGCATCTGTGCGATTATATTTTTCATGTTTTAGAACGATGCCATTTTCTAAATTACAATTAAAATAAACTGATTCAAGTGGAGAAATTTTAGGAACTGTACCATCCTGATGAATCTTATTATTTTTTAAATTAATTTTCTGTAACACCTAAAATGTCACTAAAATAGTCTGAATTATCAAACAACAGATTGTAAATACGTTATATTTTTACTCTCTTTGTCACCTTATCTGATATTACTGATATATCAATTTCTTTAATGCCAACTAATATTTTGTTAATTTTAGAAATAATTTTTCTAAGATCTTGTACATTATATTGACCAACAGGAATTTCGATTACCATTTCTACCCCATTTTGACCTAAAAGAAAAGCTTGTTATATTTCAGTGTAATGTTAGATGTTATATATGTAGAATAAAACTGCATTAAACCAACCAAATGTTCTTGTGTTTCTAAATGATAATTATGTATTTTAATTGAGATTGATTTATTGCCTTATAACTTAAATACTTCATTTATATGATAAAATTATATTTTAAATAAAATGAATTCTAGACGTAGAGAGACAGATTGGGACATAAAAGTATGAATACCTGACAATATGATTTAAAAAAAATCATGGAAGATTATTACCTGAAAACTCTCATTGCTTGATATCAGGTGCATCCGTTCATTGCTGGATGTCCGGCACATCTAATTGCGGCAAAACCACGCCTATGATAGATAATTTTATATATGCCCCTGGATGATTGAATTTTGGTACTCTAGATATATGTTCAAGAAGTTTAAATCAACCGAAATGTATTGCCTTAAGAGAATATAATAATGCTGAAATTAAATTATTTAATGAACCACTAGCATAATTTTTCTCTTGAAATTAATAAATTATTGATGTTTATTTTTGTTGTAACGATTCTGTTGTAATTTTTGATGATATTTAATTAGTAGTCTAAACATAGTATGGTAAGGGACTATTTCACTTGTGGCAGACATAAAAATATTGTTTTTATTTAGCTCAAACTTACTCGAAAGTACCGAAACAACTAATAAGAGAAAATGCTAATTGTCTTTCTATATTTTAACAGGATGACACAAACATTAAACATATTCATAACGTTTATGATGGTTATGAAATGTCATTTAAATCATTCCGAGAAGTTTTTTCAAAATGTTGTGATAAATACTAGTTTTATTACAATAGATATAACACATAAGTTAAATGATGGAAAATATAGCAATAAGATGCATTATTTCATAAATGTTATGTGATATTTATAAAAAATAACCATTTCAATAATAACATTAGTATTATTTGGTACATGAAATTTTTTTTAGTTAAAAATAAATATTTTGTCATATTTTTTTAACGTAAGACAATTCAAACAAATCAGATATTTCAAATGAAGGAAGCTCATTTTTAGGATTAGTATTAGTGTGGTATAATTCAAATATTTGTTTGTAATTACGTGGTTGAATTCTTGTTTCACTTACTACCCTACCCATCATAAAAATGTATTCAGTTTGATTACTATAGGGGGACAACAGTCAAAGCGATGTGCGCAGAACCCAATGTCAGACGACCGTCCCTTGGGCGGAGCTTGTGAAAGAGGAGGGGGTCAGTTGAGCTGTTTACTTCCAGGAAAAGGAGGGGATGGAATGTGGGGTTGGGAACCTGGGCGAAGGTCGTACCGAGGGGAGGGGGAAGGGACAACATGTGGCGCTGCT
>PNEQ01037323.1:0-40680 GCA_003012365.1 Medauroidea extradentata
TTAGTATAGTTTACAACCTCAGATGTTGTATTAATTTTAACATAATTTCTCATAGCATACTCAAACTTGAAAAACAAATTTATGCCTAGCTCGGAGTTTCATTTACCATAGAATGAGCGTTATAAAATGCATTACAAAAATTAACATAGATTAAACACATTAGAATTCTCAATCTGTCATATAGGAATTCTATGTTACAATATATATATATATATATATATATATATATATATATATATATATATATATATATTTAAGTTTTAAAACATGCGTTGAATCATACCACTATATTAATAGTTCAGCATTTCTTATTGTCCTGTTAACATACAAATTGCTGCCAGTAGATAGTTACATTTCACTTTTGGTAGTTCAAAATAATATTTTTAAAAAATTTATCCCGCCCATTATAACTACTAGTACATTTAATTATAGGCATGTTTCAACCAATCACACTCGTTCACTTGAAGGTATAAAAAGTAAGTTCATTTAAGAAGGAAAACTTTATTTTCCGATTATTTTAATATTTGTAACACATACATTAGAATTTAATAAAGTAACAACATGAAAATGGAATTCTGAATGTCAAACAAAATTCTTTCTCAAGCTGACACTACACCGTTAACTATCACGAATACAGAACTAGTACATGGACGATAACCCTAATCAAAATACTAAAAATAATAGTAAGTTCCAAACATGTTTTGTTTGTTTTATCCGCTAAGTCTATACAAGCAAGGTGAGAAAAACTCCTTATAATACTGTTGCTTTGAATTCACCACTGTATCTTTTACTCAATACATTTGCTCCTAAATTTTAGGAATAATAAAACACAGAAGCCCCCGCCGGTTATCCAGCGAGGACTAGGAGGATCCCCCAGACGACACTTTGTCACCGCCCGGGGTCCCCTGTCAAAGGCTGGGATTGTGCGAGGGAGAGCAAAGAAACGCGCCACAACAGACCCGGGCCGTATAGCCTTACACTGGCATTGACGTGCATATACAACGAGTAGAAGGTGGTGGTGCAGAAGACAAAGTACAGAGCCGGCAGTGGTGCCGAACATAACTAAACTAGCGCAGGATAGCATACAGTTGAGATGAAGCCAGACCAGCCGGTATTGACGCGCATACGTAGCGAGTAGGAGGTGGTGATGAGGAAGACGATAAGCACAGAGTGAGTAGCGACCCTCGATAAAGCTGAATTACGCAGGATGGCACGCAACTGGGATGGAACTAGACTAGCTTGCCTTGATGTGTTGGCGCAGATGTAATAAGGAAGAAGAAAATCATAGAGTCAGTAGCAGCCATCAACATACCATGGTTGAATGGGTGCAGACTTAACACATGGCTAGGACGAAGCCAGACTAACTTGCCTTCATGTGAATGCACAGCGACTATAATGTGGCGTGGAAGACGATAAGGGAGACGGTAAGCACAGAGTTAGTACTGATCCTTGACACAGGTGAATTGCACAGGATTGCAAACGGGCCGGTTGAAGCTAGGAAATCGAGACTAGAAGATGGTGGTGCGGAAGATGATACGCATGGGGCCAGCAGAGGATCTCGACAAAACTGAACTGGCGCAAAATGCCACATGACAGGGATGATGCCAGGCTATATAGCTGGGCGCGCATTCGTAGCGAGTAGAAGGTGGTGGTGCGGAAAATGAAAATAAGTATAGTCAGTAGCAGCCATTGTCAAAGCTGAACTGGTGTAGGATGGCACACGGCTGGGGTGAAGCCAGACTAGCTGGCCTTAACACGCATGCGCAACGAATAGAAGGTGGTGGTTCGGAAGACGATGAGGAAGACGAGAAGCACGCCAGCGTAGAGCCAGTAGCGGCCCTCGACGGCGCTGAACCGGCGCAGTATGATGCGTGGCTCACGCAGGTGACAGTAGATCTCGGTGCGAGGGCACGGCACTGCGCCTCGTCCGTAGTCGTACACGCTGAGCGCCATGCCCGCAGCCGAGTAGCGGAATGTGCTGAGGTACGACAGCCATCGCACGAAGCTCGGCATGTCGGTGATGAGGCAGAGGAAGCCGCCGAACAGCAACATGAAGCACAGCAGCACCGAGCCCAGGAACGTGCCGTTCTGCGCACAAAACACCACTCCTTCAGACACTGACACACTGTGCATCGAACTGTACTCTCTCAGATATGAACCCTGTTTAATGATCAACAACAGGTCAAACGTGTCACCAAAAACAAAGAGAATGTAAAATTCTCTTTGTTTTTGGTGACACGTTTGACCTCATTGTCCAGTAAATAACACACTGTCATTTTTTTGTACTTTTACAAAGAAACCCAGTTGCCAAAGAAATTCCTTGTAAAACTACAAGGGTTGTCCTTTTAATAAAATACAAAGTATATGTTTGTAAAATTACAAGGAATAGCCTTGTAGTTGTACTTTCAATAAGGAAAAAAATAAATTTAAATGCTCATTGTACTTCATAAATAACACTGAAATTATTTATCAAATAAGTTTTGAATAAATGACGTTTACATGGAATTATTTAAAAAAAAAAAAAAAAAACACTCGGAAGTGCTAAGTTTCTAACCACTCTTCCTGCGGATTAGCCACCACGCATCTTACCCTTAATTTTCTTTTTATTAAAAATACTCGGTGTAGTGGCGAGGTGGTAGCTTCCGCATCATCACTGCACCGAACATTCTCCCCTTAAATGTGACTTATTTATGCAACCCCGAATTAATATCGTGAGACAAGTGTAGAGAGACAATTTGTTGAGACAGTTTGGACAAACACAAATTACTCCCAGCCAGGCCTGGGAATCGAACCCCGAGCCCCTCGCACCAAAGCCAGCCGCTGAACCAATTGAGCTACGTTTTGTGGACACAAGGACAAAACATGAACTAGTATTTGTTAGCGGGCTATTGCGGGAAAATTAAGTTCAGCTTACTAGCATATAAGCGCGTTGTTTATACAAAATATATCAATGGAGTCCAGCGAATTGTGATTAACATAGACAAACTTTATTGAATAGTATTCGGTTACAAGTAAACTTATCTTTAGCTTCTGAATAGCTGTTTCCAGTTTTACGTTGTAACTGTATACAATACCCTTGAACATGCGATGCAGTTGTAAATTCGCTTTGATGTGTACCATTGACAGCACCAACTGATTTGAAGTCGGGTTACATGATCAGTGCTGAACACAGAAACCATGAAATGTAAATCTTTAACTTCAAATTTTGAAATTTTTAATCACTTTTAATTTTTGTTTAATACACATAGTATGTATTTTTATTTCCTGACTTACGAGTTGTTAATTCTTTGCTGCTTTATTCCGATCTCATAAAAATCTCAGAAGGGAAGCGTTTTATATTTGTAACTTTGTAAGTATATAAAGTCATGGTTTCACAAAGAAAATCTTTGTACTTTTACAAGGATTTGTAAAAGTACAAAGAAAATCCTTGCAAATTTTACAAATTTTTTTTTTTAGAGTGAGAGTACAATCTGTGATTCCGTTAGTCACGAGAGTGGTCGTTATGAGATAGTACTTACAATTATTAAACAAAAGAATTTTTTGTAGCATGCCATTACATTGTCGGGTAATGAGCCACGTCGAACAAGAATACAGCGTTTTGGAGTATATTCTACTGTCGGTAAATAACGCGAAATTTGTACATCTCTAGTAATCATTAAAGACAAGAAAATTTTGTGGGTTCACTTGACAGTGCTGGATTTAAGCTTCTAGGCGTCCTAGGCCCGTCGGTGTAAGCGCCCTCGCAGCCTCTATTTTCCATCCTTCCTTAACAACTCGCGTCCTTTCCTTGTTCTCAGCACCAAGTTATTTAACATTGCTCTGCTCTGTCCTCTCGCTATGTATAATAATAGTAATAAAACAATAATATTTCAACTTAATTGTAACACAGTTATTTGAAAATAATCAGCTGGACTGGCCATAGAGCAGATAAAATTAATAGAAACAGCATTAGTCTACAATGCCATAAGTAAAGCCAATGAAAAATGTTTAACTCGTAGCCATATTGACAGTTTTAAATATGATGGAAAGTCTACACATGTATAACGTAATTCAGTTTGGCTTAAGTTGTTTCTTTTTTAAATGGAACAGCGACTTCCAGGCGGTGTCAACTCTAGAGCCAGTTGTGAATGTGACATACGGTCTTACGGTTGTTTGAATTCTAGCTTATGTCTAAAAGAAAATGTATTTTTTTCAGGTCTCTAGTGATGATATAGGTACGGGTGTTTGAAGCTCACTTTTTCTTGAAATTCTATGTCAACGTGAAAGTGTGAATTCAATCTTTTCCGAAGCTCAAAGTCAAATTATAAAAATTAATTTGCGCCTGTTAAATCAACGTTGACAAGTGAAAAATAGTACAACAGTAAACTATCGATTATCCTTTTTGCAGCATCATTGTGTCACCTAAAAATATTTTATAAAGAATTTATAGAGTAACAAACTTAATTTTCCAAGTCTAAAGTGCACAACATCGACAATGCATCACTGTCATGATTTCACAGAACAACAGTGAGTTAAAAGAGATACGATATTAATTTATCGAGTTAAGTTACAAAGAGACAACGAGTTCCGTATGTTCATGAGTAATTTTTGTAATGTTGAGTAGCATAGCAACATATCCGTGATCTTCGATTATCCGAAGATTCGATTATGTGCAATTTTAGATTTCCCGCAATATAGGCCTACATATATTTTTCGTAAAGCAGCGATATTCTTTTTTCTGCATTTTCGACTACCATCCGAGACATCAACATTTTCACGAATGCAGATAATTGGGATCTGACTCTAAATCACTTTTTAAATGGCGCATAAATTTATCTGTAGGAAATAGTACTTCTGAAATTCGAGTCGAAGTTCACAAATTTCAATTCACCGTAACAACATTAGAAGCTTCGAAAATCCATAATTCAAGACAAGGAAAACAAAACACGACCCAGGTAGGCTAACATGACGACATTTAAACTTGTAAATGACATACAATCGAGTTGCTTAGCCTAGATCTGAACCTGGATATTTATTGTTGGAAAACGGTTTTGGGCATTTGTCTGTGAAAATATGCTTAAAACTAAGCAATGAAATATGAACATTAAGTCTCATTTAAGACTCTTGTTCTGCTTAACATTTGATCCCTCTATGCTTCACCCATTGGTGCACTATCTTGACACGAAGACTCTACACCCCGTGGTAAAGTTATCTTTAGCTTCTTTTTGTTACTAGAAAATAAAACTGTTCAAGCCAATTAAAACGGTATAAGTTATGACGATGTCAGACATGCTATGAGTTGAAGTCACGGAATTAGTTCGTACGTAAAGTATAACCATATTGTACAGCAAGACATGCATGAGACACACAGCCCAACATTTCTTAATTAAAACTTTAATTTATTTTTACTTTATCTGGTGTAACCGACATGAAGCAAGAAATTCTTGTTAGCAGGTCAGGTCACGGACTGCTACAGAGGGACTATATCTAACAGAACGAAATTTCCAGCAGCCAAACGTACTACGAGTTCATTTGTCCGTTGTATTACTGCATGGAGCTGGGAACCCGAATCAGCGGTAGTCATTTGAAGAACATATGTTATGAAATTTAAGCTTTAAACTTCAAATTCATATGAATGGCCGTGCTACGTGAAACACTGTCATTAGCATGAACTTTACATACACATATTTGCTTTGGTTTAGAAGCGTAAGAATACATTTCCGAGGTAATATTCTGTCTGTCATGCCCTAGAACTTGAAAAAATATCGTTACTAGATTTACGAATAACTGATTTATATCTTAAGTTAATATTTTAAAGGTAAAGTACTACAATGAAAACTTTTAAAAAAGTTCTCATTTTAATAAGTCTTTGAAATGAATGTTAGTGATATCACTACGATTATGGTCACCTGCAATTAACTGAGCTTGGAACTAAGATCTTGTAGTAGTAGTATTTATCTAAATATTGATGCGTCAGAAAATTGATAACATCGCTAATGTGTGATGAAATGGAAGAGTTTCGCGTTCGTTACGAAACAGTTTGAACAGCCACACTCACCACAGGGTTGAAGAGCGTCCCGAACAGTAGGCCCATGCTGTCGCCAATCAGCGTGGTTATCACGCATATGAGGAGGAACATAGCGAACCTGGACAAGGCCAGAGGCTGGGCGGTCAGGAAGTACGTCACTGATATGTAGATGGCACAGAAAATGATCTGAAAACATATACAGGCTGTGTGCTTACTTGATGAGAAACATAAATTCATATAATAGTTCATTCCTTTAAGTTTTTATCTCAGTATTTGTATTAACAATTCAAGTACAGACAAACAATTTTCCAAAATTTTACTGTTCAAGGCGACAAAAATATGAACATAAAACATATAAACTAATAATATAGGTTATAATTACATGTACCCGCCAAACTAAAATGTTTGAAAACATTGTGACAATCACAATTAAAGAGTAAAAACACAAAGATTCGCTTCAAATGTTCGAGATTACAAGGACGTAAATGTATATAAAAAGATTCATTAAATTTATAAGTTAGTTGCGTACTCATAAGATTTTGTTTATTTATACTGTTTTTATAAAAATATTTTAATAATTTTAGTGCTTTTTAATTTTGCTGTAATCAGTACTTGTGATTAAGTTTGAAATACCAAAACCGATTTCTTATCTAAGTGAATCTAACATTCTTAAATAGGGGCTGTATTTTTGTAGCAGAGAACGTATAGAACTTTATCAGGTGAAAAAAAAAATACTTTGTGAAGTGTAACTGTATCAACGTGAAGATGTAAATATAGTTTATAGTCAATAAGGAGAAGGGGGGAGGGCAGGCCCCCTTGTCACGAATACTTCAAGATCTTTGTCTAACTTTTGCGCTCTGCACGCATTCAAAGTTGACAGTGCATGTTTTTTCGAGAAAAAGAAAGTCATTTGGTTGTATGATAGTTCAGTGTTGTATGGTTTTATGAAAAACCACAGAGTATTGATGAGTCATGTAAGACTTAATTCCCTATGGTTTTGTAGATTTTTTAAAATCGTAAACATATATAATAAGCACATTAAAATGCCTTACAATATTTTATTAAAAAAAATATAAAAACAGGTGCCACCTTGGTGCTCGTTGTAATAATGGTACATATTTATTTCACTGTTAGATTTTCTTCTCATTAGGCGTTTAGAATTTTCGTCAGTGGGTGACCAAAATCGTTCCTACTTTCTGTTAGCAAGGATGACTGACTTTATTTCTTTGAATTACTAATGCCGTCAGAGATGAACTAAATAAAAGTGTACGTAACAGTCACTGGGGTGATCGCGGTGGTAAAGTGATAAGTCAACCCGCCTTTTATAGACGTGGTCCGAGTTTGAGACATGGTAGAGTATTTTTCGGTTTCCGCTTAACAACACGGACTTAAGTGTTCGTGAGGATAGTATGAGGTGAAGATGATATGAGGTGAGGGTGGAATGAGTTGAGGGCGGTATGAAGTTAGGATGAGATGAGGGTGGTATGGGGTGAGGATGGTATGAGATTAGGAAGGTAGGAAGTGATATGGCATGAGGTGAAGATTGTGTGAGGTGAAGGTCGTATTAGGTGAGGATGGTGTGAGGTAAGGAAGGTAAGAAGTGATATGGCAGAAGGTGAAGATTGTGTGATGTAAGGATGGTATGAGGTGAGGATGGTGTGAGGTAATAGTGGAGCAGCGACAGAGTATAATACCGTGGAAAATTTGAATTACCCATTTAACCCATCTTCCAATAGAAATATCCACTATATTTCTGATAAGCAAAAATGTAAACCTATTCGATCCGGATTCGAATCCAGGTTGCTATGTTGGTAGCAAAATAGACGCCTGTTTCCTAGTTGTATTAGCAATAATTTACTCTGTGTGCTGTATTTTTGTGCAGCAATTTTTTCCTCTGTAGAATGGTAGCTTGCATTTTCGAGGGAAATATAACTGATCCAAATGTACCTTGAATATTAACTGACTTATTATACAACGTGAAAACAAGTATGTTGCATACTGTCTGTTGTTTTATATTTTTTAGACTATTTATTATAGTTGCAAGTAATGGACGTATTCGGTTTTTATTTATCAAAAATGAAAACCTGCGTTATAGTGAATATTTTGAACCCTCTTGTACGTATTACACTCTTCTAATACGTTGGTTATGAACTAAAAAGTGTTTATCAAAAGCTGTTCAGAAAAATAGGAAATCAGCTGTATAAATATGGATACGCACCTGTACAGGGATACTGCTGACAAGTACGGCCAAGTAGTACGTCCTCAGGCAGTACCAATTGTTGAATTTCTCCTTTCTTAAAATTGATAACTCACTCGGAACTAAAAACAAGAGATAACAAGGGAACGTCAGGAAAAGAAACGCACACCTCTAAACAAGCATATTCCACTGTAAAGGTAAAAGTAAACAAAGTAGAACTTTCGTTTTTTACAAACATAAATCAGTTTTAATATTATTTAACGTAATAAGGGAGTAGTATTTCAAAATATTTAATAGTTAGAACTTGGTGTTATAATTATGTTGTGAGTGACACAATCAGAAATATTTGATGCAATGCTTCTGTGAAAATCACGTTTTACTGAATATGTAATGATTTAAATTATTACTCAACGTTTGCTTCTATAAGCTCCATGTATATAACCATCTGATATGATATTGGCAATATAGTAAACATTTGCAATCGTGGTTTGAATCTCTGTAAGAACGAAAACTGTCATGCCAGTTTTTGCCTTTCACGGTTACCTATTATAAACTTGAAAAAAAAAAAACAGCAGTAAATAAGATTTTATTAATAAGCGTAATGTCATATACTACGTTAGTATTTTTTAAATAAAAAAACTTGGTAGTTAAATGTAATGGTAGTCGAATGTAATCAATCGATGATGGTTTCCATATTACTGCGTTTTAAACGTCGAAATTAGCTGAAAATGGGGCATACAACATTGCAGTGTAATTAACTTAGCCTAGCAAATCGTACTTCATGCACACATAATATTAAAATATTTTCACAAAATATTTTACTCAAGGGGACTAAACACGGGCATCTTTATGTCGCCCGTCATACACCAGCCACACGTTTGCAAAAATATTTTTCTTTGCCAGCAGAAAAACACACAAAGTCTGTCAGTTAGTAGATAAAACCTTCAACTGTTGAGAAAAATTACGTTTTGGCTACGCCTATATTCATTCATCAGTTGTTTAAGGACGTTGGACCCATAAAAATTCAAAATTTTATATTTGTGCCAAACACTGTTCAACGTTTACAAATCAGATAACATGTAATTTCCCCGAATAAAAAAATAGGGCCCATAGTTTTAGCATAATCACTTATCAAAGTCACAAAATGGCAGTTGCGGTGTAGCCAAATAATAAAAATTAATTAACTTGCAGAAACAAGATAATTCATAACGATACTTAATGATGTGAACTACTTTAAAGCACTTTTGTAAACACACAACGATATATTTTTGTATTTTAAAAAAATTGATGAAAATGAGTAAATGTTTGCATAACTTTGACTTTCGACTACTACTGAAATATTCAAAACTAACTATTGTCAAACATGTCATGAAATACATTGATACACTGACTTTCAGTTCCCGTAATTTTTAATTCATTAGTTAATTACTTATTTTATTTTGGCTGCACCGTAATGGCCATTTCGTGACTTTGACGAGTGATTTTGCAAAAACTATGGCACCTATTTTTTTTATTTGGGGAAATGACGTGTTATTTGATGTGCAAAAGCTGAACGGTATTTGGCACAAATATGAAAAAATGAAATTTTACGGGTCCAACGTCCTTAATATCTATGAAACTGGTTTAACACGTTAAGTTTGTGGTAACAGTTAACGAGACGTAATATATACTTAGCTAAGTTAATCTTAGTTAAATTCACGCAGTGGAATATATGCTCCCATGTAAATTAATATTTACTCGTCTAAGAAATTACACACAATATAATTTTTTATTCAGTGATTATATTTTATTTTTTTGTTTATTTTATTTATTATTTTTTTTTAGAAAATTTCAACTTATTGTAGTGCCGTTTTATTGAAACCATTGTTTGATTACGTTTAAGTACCGTGTTGTGGTGCTGTTCTAGATTTTACTTTTTATTTATTTGAAGGGTTTGCTAATACTTAATAAGTCCATCGGGTTTATGCCGTTAGGCTTAGTAAGGCTCGCTTTCAACTAGTAAACGACACAAACGTACATTCTCGTAGTGGAATTCGAACCCAGGACCTCCCGCACCGTAAGCCGACATACTACAGACCACGCTACGGAGGTTGGTATCCCTTCCAGATAATAATAAGTAAATTAAATATAGCAAAACAAGCTCTTATACTTGATATACTCAATTAATGGAATACGTGAATACTGCAAAAGGGAACGAAATTTGTGTGGACAAAAAACCACTGAAGTAATTATAGCACTTTTCTTGAAGACGACAAATATAACTGTAACATGAAAGTGTTTTAACAAAGAAAAAGTTTTTTTATTATGCATTAATTGGGGAAATTACACACCAGGGATACGTGATTATATGATTATACACAATATATGTGCACATATATCGGGTGAGTTTTTATCTTTAGAAAACAAAAATATGAAAAACCATGCATGGTATTAAATAATGGAAAATACATGTTCTATGTTTTTAAAAAAATACTACCCGGTGATACCATTGTAGACCCCCTGTTTCAACCCCATGTTTTATTGCAGATAAAAAAATATTTTGTGTTTACAATTTTTTTCGTTGCGTGGTAGATTGCTCAGTAATCTACGGAAATAGGTGGTAAGTACAAGTACGTCAGAAAGGAGTAACATTTGTACCCTATTTAACACCTTTATGTTATGTTTAGATGTTACTGTAACCAAGGCGTTGAGGTCGGGTCAGCTTTGATAAGAAGTTTTGAACTATTCGTTTATTTATTGTTTGACTTGATTTCATTGCATTAACGTCGTTCATCAATTCTTACGTTCGTTCAGTCCTTCATAGCCTGAATACGTTACTAGCTACGAAAGAAGACAAAACTGAAATGCTTTACGTTTATGGAGAATGTGGCAGGAATGTTGATAATGTTGTAACCCTTTGGGCGTAAGAATGCTCTGAACCAAAATATTTGTAATTTTGCAATTGTACTAAATACTCAACAACACTTACACACTACATTAATATTACTTTATCACAGAGAAATATTTTTCGATTCCATAGTTTTCACACAAACTAATGTCAGAGTAGATATTTGCCTATTTTCTTACTTACCTAAAGTAAAGCAAAGTATTCAGACTATACGAATGAAATAATTTAGCGTGACAGTTAATGTATTAAGCTACAGAGGACACCTTTGTTATTTTACGTAAATGTTATTTTACAAATACAGGTACCCAAAGATATTTAAAAAATTAGGTGTATTCGAGATTTTTTAACAATGTAAATATTTTTACGTGGAATTGTAAGGGTGTCATTATGTAGCTAAATACATTTTACTTCATTCTAAATTATTTCATACGTATGTCAGTCAAATATATACTTTGACATGCACTTACGAAAACTATGGAACGGCCTGGCTGGGTGTGAATTTGTGTTTGTCCAAATTGTTCCAAAATCTGTCTCTATAAACATGTCTCACAAAAGTTGCTCGGGGTTGCTCAAATAAGAAGTTACATTAAAGGGGGGAGTACTTGGTGCAGTGGCGATGCGGAAGCTATCGCATTGCCATAGCATCAAACATAAAAAAAAAACTGGTAATCTAAGTGTCCAGAGATCGAGCCCCTGTTCCGGCGATATTCGATTTTATCAAGTTAAGTTTCGTAAGCGCATACTAAAAGTAGGCAAAGATGCTCTATTTTGCGCGTTCATCAAAATATGTGAAACAATATAGACGTATAAAATTTTTACTAGAATGACAGTTATGCTACGAGATTAACAGAAAAATTACCAGCAAGAAGACATAGTACTGCACCTTGACGGAGTTGGTAACAGTGGAGGATGGTGGTGCGATGGTTAGGAGAAAGTGTAAGAAGATGCAATGTGTTCCAAGATAATGGTTTTCAATCTCTCGGTTTATTATATGATTGATATGAAAATGTTGATATGAAAAATAATTTTGTGTGCAGTTAGAAATGAACCTTGAGTTTAATAGTTTGTTACATTCCCCAATAACGAAGATAACCGATTACAAGCTTTAAGAATATTCAAGCATATGCAAACAAGTGACGTTTAGCAGAAGGTAGCTTATAGTAGTGCAACTGGAATATTTTTTATTTCCAAACCAGTAGCACAACGAAATCACGTCTAGACATTGCTGAAGATTGCGACAGTCAAAAGTAGGAAGGCATCCAAGGACGTAATCCTACACAGGGTATTAAGACTGTGGCAATGGATGCTAAATGGTGTTACTCGTGTGGTAAAAAATAATCGTATTTATATGTTCATATGACCCAACATGCTACAACACACTGTTGTTAAAATTTCCTACATTTCTGAAATTAAAATAGCGAAATCATTGCTTCAAACACGATATGTGTAAAAATTAAATAACTGGCTTCGCTTTCGACGTGTTTATAATGATCTTGTCCACATACAACTTCACTAATGCACAGAGTAGAGACATCGTCATCGTTATTCCGTGTCAAAGTATAATTAAAGACGTCAGCACTAACACAGCCTGGTTTTTCACCTGATTACAGTCATATGGCAAAATTAGAACTAACTCTGATCTGTGCTTACTTTTCTTTCATGTTTCAAGTCAGAAAAAAGCTCCTTTAAGGATATAAAACAGTTCTTATTGCAAAACATTTCAAAATTTAAAAGTAGCAAGAAATTTCTCCGGAATCACCTCATCATTTAGCTTGATAAAGGACAATTATTTCGCTGCATTAAATCCCACAGTGAAACTCATCTTGTAGACATTGCCATTCTTACAAACGGGTGTCTTCAAAAATTTAAGAACACTTTGCTTAATATTCGATGGGTAACACCAATGATGGACTGTCTATTAAAGTCGCCACTCTTAAACGTAAAGAAGGTGCAAATATCAGTCGAATTACACATTTTCATCCCGAAACGAAGTTTATCGTAAAGAAATGCAAATTTTTTTGTCGGTCAGTATCAACTGACATATAATTATTGTTCTTATAACTACTAAACATCAAAGGTGATGCCGAAACTTTTATTTCTTTACCTGCTATAAGATTAAATAAAATACCTAATGTTGCAGAAGTAGGATACAATTTTCTGAATGTTATTTCATTGCAAGCCAAACAACTATTTTGGTGCTACCGAAGTGATGCTGCTATATAAGAACTAAATTATTATCACTCGATACTAATGTCGCCAAACAGAAATTCGAATTCAATAGGTACAGTATCGTGTTGTTTCTAAAGTGTTTACTGGTTTTGACAGCGCTTACAGAACACACAACGTTAGGAGACCGAAAACGTTCAAGAAGCTGTTACTGACAGTTTATAAAATTTGTTTTGTTCTCCAAACCAGACTCCTTACGTCAAAGTATTCGCTGATGAAGATGCAGTATTTATTCCGTTTTGTGGACACAAGGACGAAACATGAACTAGAATTTGTTAGCGGGCTATTGCGGGAAAATTAAGTTCAGCTAAGCGTATTGCTACCTCACGACTGCTACCTCCAACGCAGTTAGCAGTTATGTCATATAATTGTCATGCTTACTATCATATACGCGCTTTGTTTATACAGAAGATGTCAATGGAGTCCAGCGAATTGTGATTAGTACTGACAAACTTTATTGAATAGTATTCGGTTACAAGTAAACTTATCTTTAGCTTCTGAATAGCTGTTGCCAGTTTTACGTTGTAACTGTATACAATACCCTTGAACATGCGATGCAGTTGTAAATAAGCTTTGATGTGTACCATTTACATCGCCAACTAATTTTTAGTCGTGTTACATGATCAGTGCTGAACACAGAAACCATGAAATGTAAACCTTCAACTTCAAATTTTGATATTTTTATTCACTTATAATTTTTGTTCAATACACAAAGTACGTACTATCATTTTCTCACTTAAGTGTTGTTAATTCTTTGCTGCTTATGTCCGATATCATTATAATCTCAGAACAGAAGCGTTTTATATTTGTGACTTGTGAAAAATTAATCCACTCTACAGTTGCAACTAAAATTTTTAAAACACCAAAGTTACTTAACTGATTGGCCACTTTTTTAAAAGCAAACCATTTCTTCTATCAGCTTTGATGAAAACAATTACGCTATTTAGTTTATAAATTTTTAATAGCTTGTGTACCAAACACCATATATTAAAATAATGTAAAAACATTGCACCGGTTTTATTTGGAAATTGAAGGTTTACGGATTTGAAGGTGTATAAACATTCGGCATGCTATTCTGCATTTTCTTTGATATAAATAACCATTGACATTTTGCATTTCACTTGCACGGACTTTGGGTAGTTCATTCGGAAGAGAAACATTTTTTAAATTAAAGGCCCATGGTTGAGGTTCATATCCTAGCAAATTACGTGAGTTTTTAATATGTAGTGTCTTTATTCGTATGCGCAAACTACAAGTACGGCACCTTGCTTTAGACAAAAGTACAAATTTTTGAGTTTTCAACGATTGGTATTGCAATAATTTTGCATTGTTTTGACCCTAAGTAATGTATTCTCTGGAATATTTTCATCTTCAGGTATATTATTAGCGTAATGATTTGCCAAGCTACAGTAAATACACACATGGTTTTATGAAAATTAATCTATTGTAAGTATAAGTAAGAGTCTTGTATTGATAAAATCACAGAAGAAGTACACAATTCAAAGTATGGAATGACTTACAGCGAAGAATTGACGGCATCATTGATGAGAATATGAGGTAGGTAACTGAAGCCATGATGAAGCCTAAATTGCTGACTGTCTTAGATGCATCAGAACCCATGTTCTGGAAGATACAGCCAACCATGATTCCAACGAATATGTGTACAGCACATTTGAGGTGGGTGACAGTCTGAAAATATAATACACAAATAGATGCAACCAATGCTACAAATTATATTTATCATTATTATATTTTCGCGACAGGTTTGAAAGTGAATAAGTTTAACTGGACTAAAAAAAATTGTATCTATTGAAATTTTTTTAAAGTCAAACATACACAGTAATAGCGTGCGTGTGCAACATTTAAACAATAAGAAAACTGTTTTTAACGGAATGCTTCTCAATAAACTAACACAGTTTTTTAAATATAAAAAACATTATGAAGCCTAAACTGTTGATATTTATTTTTTTAAATCGTGGTGGACATAAACTAGAAATTTCCGGCATAAATAATGAGTCTACTTTACTCAGTGTTGACGCATATATTAAATTATGTTACAACCATTCTAGTAATTCTCGAAGTATAATAAAAAATCTTAAATTATCCAAGTATTTCACACCGGACAGAATAACAAAACTACAAGCATGAGCCCAACTGAAATCAAAGATTAGAAAATGACTATCAAATCGTAAAATTTGTTTTGATAGAACAAAAAGATCCTGACAAACTTTATTATTGTGGACATACGCCATTGCAATATTGCAATGGCGTTCATTCAAAATAATACAGTTTGTCATCCTGTATTGCAAGAAACATTCAAAGACAAACAGATCCTGAGATAAAAAAATCAAATGAACTTTTGTTCGGAAATAAGTAGTGTAGGCTACACGAATTACAAACGTTAGAGTCGAGTGTCATTACGAAGTGCACGGAATTTCACAATACTATGATAAAACTATTCCGCAGATATCTCGTGTGATAAAAAATATTCAAATGGCCTACAATTTGGAAATGTGAACGCGGAGCAAGCAAAATACAGCAAAATAAATTCACAACGATTAGTCTACATAGCAGTGTTAGATGAGATTGAAAAATAATACTTGTTGCTCAGATATCTGGCGTGATATTAATAACGAGTAAGCCGTCATTTCGACAAGACGAATACAAAATTAACAAACAAAATACATCAAAGTCAAATCATCTTACTAATAATTAAATGTGTCCACTATTTTATTGAGGTAAAAGTTCCTCCAACATCTCGAACGATCAATACATGCTCAAAAAGTCCCGATTTTAAACGAAAAGGAACACAGTATAATCAAACCACATACAAGTCAAGTCACTAATTCGAGTAAAAAAAACTTTCTTCTTTAGAAGTCAAGTAAGCAAAAATCATAAAGTGGCTGCAATTTGGAAATTATAAATCTGGCTTGAAGGAAATTAAAAAAAAAATTAAGTAACCTTGCTAACAATTATATGCGCTACAAGTTTGACTAATTTCTAAAAATATGGTTACACACGAGTCTCGTGTGAAAAAAAAAATTGATGGCCATAATTTTGAAAATACGTAAACAGGATATCAAATACGAAAATGGACTCCCCCTATTTAGTATTATGTATGCACCTAGTTTGTTAAAATTCGGTCAAGGGACACGCGCGCACACACACACACACACACACACAGCACACACTCATATGCACACGCACAAGAAAGTAACATCTTTCATTTTTCCGGAAGGTAGGATAAAGCAAGTTCCTATCGTGAATATAAATAAAATTATGTAGTTTATCTCAAGTTGGCTGTTTTGCTGAAGTCACGTAAAATAGCTCAATTTAAAAACTATCAGATTTTTCTTAATGGCCGGATGATGAGCTTGATATTAATTTAGACACCGCAGATACTGTAATATCCAATAAAATACCTGTACCAGTAAGCAGTTACGTGCTATTGTTTACTCACCCAGTCTCTGTAAAGTTGGATAAAGCAGCGGTTCAGCAGGACAGGGAATTTCTCGAACTCTGAAGGTGGTCTTGTAGTGGCGCGCCACTTTTCTATCATCGCTTCACAGTCGCTCCTGCTTCCTCCCAACTCTATTTCAACACCTACACATAGAGTCAGACATTTAAAAATTAATTATTAACAGGCATTTACTAGCAACATTAATTGAGTAGTCCAGTTCCAAAACTCGTCTTGTCCACTTTCACTAAAAATGCTCAAATCGCGGAAAACTGATTTGCGAGCCCATTTGTGACATGGCCAAAGCAGTTTTTCAAAGTGTATCTGTTATTGAATAATGCTAGTTTTGGAAACTATCATCACGTCAACTTCAGCGCACATTTTAAAGCTACACAAAACTGTTCAGAACTTATTTTTCTTTGGTGATGGACTAGACGAATTTGGAATTGGACTACTCAATTAGTCTTCTCTTCCAAACGTTGGAGAAGATTAGTACTAAAAAGACATAAGTCTGACATTAAAATAATTGTTGAAATAACTAACATGCCAAATTCTATAAGAACCAGTACGGTATTTCCCAACATACAGGCGGTTCTAATAAAATTGTGCCGTATAGCGGACATAAAGTGGAAAATACACCCCTTATCAAATATGCCTGCGTTGTTAAAGTACATTAAACACACAAGTAAATAAAGATGCACGTATGCCATCATTGTGTTTGACACTAGTGGAGCATTTGCAAACCCATATTTTTAGACTTTTCTGACTAGTGTTTGTGTGCTGTTAAAGTATGGTTAGCACTGGTTTTAAGTCGTTATGAAGTTAGTGTTAAAGTCAATCACCACAGCTTGGGGCTCTCGCTATACTCTTGACAATTTACCATTGAAGAATGTTGCGTGGCGTATGATGGAAACGTCACTATGTTTTGAACTTGTGGGCACGTGAGGAGGCAACCCTGGGTCTCGAAGTGAAGATAAAATGACCTATACAGAATGTAATTAAGTTTCTTGTAAATTTTTTGGAAACTGTCCTTGCACCTAAAGGCACAAAAATGTTAAATGGGCATAGGTTCGAAAACGCCCCGTTTATGCAATACAGTTCACGATAGTCTGATGTACAGATGATATTTATTCACACGTTTCTATAAATTTTCACAGTTATTTCTCCTGTTTATGGGTTTGTGACATAGCAGATTAGTGTACAATGTACAGCACTGCTGTAATGACATTTCACAGCAACACATCCACCACATGCTATGAACTGTGCATTATGTATTGCGAACTGTAGTGCAGAGACGGCGTGTTTTCAGACATGTGTCCATGTTTACATTTTTTGTTCCTGTAGATGTAAGGATTATTTTCCCAAAATATTGACACAATTTGACAACAACCTGTATACACCGAGTACTTTCACCCACATTGTTCACTTACGAAACGAAATAACCAATCAGAAGGTCACTTTTCCAGGCGAACTATGTATTTGTATGAATGACGTCACGAATTGAGATCTGTGATGTCATACTACCAAAGATAGAGTAAGTAATGGCCTGGTCAGTATATTAAGCGTATCGTGGTTTAGCCTTGCACCACTCTGTAACTGGACGTTTAAATGTTCCCATCTACTTTTCCTTAAGTTAGTATAAGTGAGTAAGGCAATTTTATGTTTTAGTAAGACACATTTTATTTTTGTAAGTTATAGCCTTTTATCACGAACACCGAAATTCAATTAGTACATAACTGTAAGTCTATAGTTAATTTGTCCAAAGGACATATACGTAAAATAGTTTTAAAAAAAGTTAATTTAACTTCACAGCAATTTATGCGTTTTTTAATATGCACCATTATTTTAACATTTTATTTAATTTTTTAATTTATAGAAGATGTTACTAGATTGCCCGCTAGTTTTCAAGATAATGTACGTCCATCGTAACAGAAATTTTGTTTCTGATGCTCAAGTTAGAGAAAAGAGAGCGTTTGTTAAGCGCTTTAACTATTTTGCTGTGGAATAAAACAATTTTAAGTATGCCAACTCATATTGTGTAAAAATAAAAAAAAATAAAAATAGAATAGTTCTAGGTTAATAGTATATTTTTGGTTAGTTCCAAGCAAAAAAAAAAAAAAAAAACCAATGGCCGTAGTGTTTACAGAGATATTTAATTTGGTGTCCGATTGAAGTCGCAATGTCGCTGTTTTGGAGTTAAAACCAAGGACTCAACAGTTGGTGAGGATCAAATGATGAGTAACTTAACTGGGATTTTAACCAGGAGTACCGTAACGTGTGTATTCTGGGGAAGTGTGAGTTCTGCTACTTTAATATTTAATGCCTGCCTTCATTTGGTCTGCAGACAGCAAAGTTGTGATATTTTAAATATTCCTGCAATGTGTTAGTATTATCAACTGAATCATTTTTGTGGACATATGGTCGCAATTGTGTATGCTCATAAAAGTGTTTCAGTTTATAGCCAAGTCGAGTAAGATATAAATCATTCAGTCAATTATATTGCAAAAATGAGCAGTGTTTTAAAGAGTTAGAGAGCCTAAAATTTTTAGATGTCTACTTATTGCAAGTAACTGACTGTAATTTCAAATAGTTTACAAATGTTTGTTTGTTTCTATGTACACGCGTTTTCGGAATTGACCGAGAACCTGTAAATACACATATGACAAATCCATAACGCAAAATAGGATGGTAACTATCTCAGTAGTCGAAATCGTTGAAGCAACTTGGAATCGGGAAGTTCTGTGTTCTGTACCTGGATGAGTCACGGACGAATGCGTCATCTTTGTGCGTAAATGTACATTTCTATAGGATGAAAACAGCCAACATGCTTAGCTATTCTGTACAAAGTGGAGACTTTAAAATCAATTACATTCATAGTATGAATACAACATTTATGTATTTTTCTAGCACAGCATAATAGTTCTTGAAAAATTATAATCTTCCTACTTTATCTGATCTTTCACTGATCCGAAGACGAAGAGGAACCAACTTATTGCTAACTCTATAATTTCGAAGGTTTAAGTTTCTACACGAATATTTGAAATCACAAAGACAAATAACGTCAGTAATGAAACACTACTTACATATTTTTAATAATAGTAGATATGAGTGTTAAAGCACACAGTTATTGAAGTAGGAGTAAACAATTATTGTAAACGTTATTATATGTGAATGTCAAGAAACATGCTTGAATATCATAATTTAACTACTTAAATATTGCTATAAATCATTTATTTGGAAACTAGTAGCCAAGATAACGGTACAAGTAAATCAGGGGAATTTTTTCTTACGTTGCTTAAGAATGTATTAAGTCTCTTAAACTGTTGAATATACATGTGCAATAAAGAAGTCTGTTGTAAATGTAGATATCTATATTTGTTTAGATTATCAAAAATAGCATTATGTTGTAAGCAAATAACATTCCACTGTTATGCATTTTGGTTTTGTATAGAACTATTTTCCAGACTGCGAATACAATACCTCTCCATCACCAAAAAGTCCGTTACCTAAATTTTAAATTGTTCGTTATCACAGTTATTACAAGAATTACTGCATTTAACATTATCATAAATAATGTTGTTGACCAATAGTTTACTTACTTGAATCCACTAGAAATTTCTGGTACTAAATTAAAACTTTTTATTACTTTATCTACGTTCAACTATGGATTTGTAATTCACTAGCACCCTAAATTAGATTCTCCCAAAAATTGTGTTACTATACACATAATGCCAAATATATTATTACATATTAATTAAAATATAATTGGTTAATTTGTGTATAGTTGAACGTAGATAAAGTAATAAAAAGTTTTAATTTAGTACCAGAAATTTCTAGTGGATTCAAGTAAGTAAACTATTGGTCAACAACATTATTTATGATAATGTTAAATGTTCTTGTAATAACTGTGGTAACGAACAATTTAAAATTTAGGTAACGGACTTTTTGGTGATGGAGCGGTATTGTATTCGCAGTCTGGAAAATAGTTCTATACAAAACCAAAATGCATAACTTTTCTGAAAATGTTACAAAACGTACTTTGCGAAACTGATATTTATGATGTAAGTGCTACAGCGAGCAAAACTTACAAATTTTCAACGCCAGTAATAAAACTGAGTTGGTTGTAGAAATCATGATACTTTTATATCTACACGGGGAAACTAGTGTAAAATGACAATTTGTTTATTAAAACGTGTGGCCTATCCGTAAGAAACACTTGACTCTATATGGCTGCTTATACACATGATAATATTTTGTATTCCTGAAAGGACGGTGTTACGTGAATATACGACTTAAAACACTTCCTTTTGCAATTTGAAGTTGATAGAATAATTATGTTATTTTATAGCAGTTTAGTAACGTGTTTATGTGGTATCTTTCCACTATTGCGTAAGGCAATCATGGTAAACTAGCATTATAAACAATCGTCTGAATATTCTTCATAATTATTAACTTACCACATCAAGGACTGTAATGAAAATGAAATGTATCGTAAATCAAACTCTAAATACAGCTCACTGTTTGAAAATACTTACGGTCAAATGGAACACAAATTTACAAAATTCTGTTGATAGACCGTTGGAAGTAAAACGCATGTACGGGTGCGAAAAAAATAATTAATATTAAATAAAAATTACTTGTGTGGCACAAACTGTACTGTTAGTTCATTATTAATTTCCTTTATTCTGATAGAAAACGTGTCTCCTTGACCAAGAAGGCGACACATAAAACATATTTACAGTTCAAACGAAGAATATGTTTGGTTCACACAGCAATAAACAAAAGAAAAAATATGTTTCGTTCAATCATGAACTATAACGTCTGGTTCCATGCGCAGAATTAAAACAAAACCCTGTCCTATAGTAAAATTTGTTTTGACTGAATTTCTTCAATGCAATGCAAACATTCATGCGTACTGTTACATACATATTATATACTTGACGAAATAGTTATTTACGTACATGTATAAGATTCTACGAACACTGCTGCTCTTGTGAATAATAACTATTTCGTAGTATTTATTACATAACATTATTTAAATTGCCATTACCTAATATTGGAGAAGTCTTACTATGTTAGTTTCCCGAACGTATAACTCTACTGAACACAAGCTAAGTAAATGTTATACACCGTGGTAGTAAGTAAATAAATAAATTAAATGCGTACGTTTCACACCGTGGTAATATATAAATAACTAAATTAAAATCAATGCATATTTTATACACCGGGTTGATATATAAATAAATAAACGTCTATGTTATGCACCGTGGTGATAAATAAATAAATAAATATATTAACGCCAGTGTTATAAATGGTGACGACATATGAATAAATGAATGTGTATGTTATACACCGTGGTAGAATATAAATACATCAATCAAAAGGTAACAGTTTATATACTATAATAACCATGCGATACAAAAACCTAGAGAATCATACCTTGAACAGATTCGTAAGGTTTTCTCCAGCAGTCATCTGCAGTAGCTTGAACCAGTTCGCTTGTGAAGTGTCCATATTCCCCAGATGCAACTTCTATAACTGTAACGAAATTGTTGAGTTATTGTTCTCAATCCAAATTGCCAAAATTCGTGCACATGGATAAAATACTCAGACCCACACGTATCGTGTTGTTAGCCTCATGCAAGCCATTACATTGACTTTCTGTTTCGAATAGAATAGAAACGCTTAAAATATATTTCCTACAAGCTGAATTTAAGCTCGGAGACTTTTAAGAAAAATCTTCTGAACTTACAGACTGCTACGTTTTTTAAACTTAATTTAAGCTATGAACAATGGATGATAAGCCTCTTGAAGCTCATAATTTAACTAGAAACATGTTATGAAGTCAATCCTGCAAACCTGCTCACAGTTTACGTATATACGGTGAGTCAAGTTGTTCTGACAATCTGGCTATAGGTTATGCAACAAACTTACTCTGCTGAAGGTGAACAAATTCGTAATTCAAGTTGAATATTATATGGTCTGTAGATAGTTAAGTGTGCTAATGGATTTGTAAATATTTGATGAGAATGTTGGAAAAGCGCATTTTAGTGCATATAAATACTCATGAGCAAGTGGACGAACTTCCATCTTGAAAATGAAACTTAAATTTTTTACGTAAATAATTTTATTGTTTTATGATCCCCATATAAATGAGGTATTCTGTTACGGAAAAAGCACCGCATTTACAACCTGGTCGTATTTAGCAATGCGAATTATTAAGAGATTCAGGTTGTATAGTAAATCAAATATGCCTTCCCTTCTAAAATTGCACCCCGTTACATTTTTGAACGCAACATCAATATGATATCATAAAACCCCAATATTATAATGCCTTAAAATGTAAGCTAAGAAAGAATTCAAGTTGAACGCTGCGTGAAAAAAATGCGTGAATTAAAATTTGGCTTTGGTTATGCACAGGGGCGCCAAAGTAAATACTCAGGCAAGACCAACCCCATGAATTAATAGTGTACAGCATTATGTTTAGTTTGTATTAATGACGTTACCAGTGTGTGTAATGTTCAGCGCGGAAATTTTTTTTCGGCCATTCTAAGAATTCCTTCTATCTAATGTAAAATATTAATGTTGTATTTATCGAGTAGATTTTTACTGATGTGCATAGTGTTGAAAAATTATTGTAAGGTCTTTTAGTCAGATTTCCTGAAAATCGGCTTGCCCACGAGCACAAAATACGCACCTTTATATTCTAAAAACAGTAATATTCTTCACAGAGAAACCATAATGTGTTTTTCTCATGTTTAAGGTAGGAAATAGCACATTTTTTCATACGTATAGTTTGAGTTAATATTATAAAAATTACATTTTAGTAATGAATTTATTTGTATAATTTTCTTCTTATATACTTAACACTAATTATTGCACGGCACGATAACGAGTAGGAAATAATATTTTATGTAATGAAATTTAGATTTCTGTTATGTCATACTGAATAAGTGCTCTGACATTATGAGTTATATGCCGACGTACTGATACTAACGTGCTGAGCGGGAAGTGGTGTATGCTACTTACTGTAGTCAGCCGGGTTGTGGTACTTTGGGCAGTCGAGCCCCACGGAGCTGAGGTAAGGCACGATGTTGTCACTGGAACCCTGGTACACGCAGTTACCCTCAGAAATAATGTACACGTGGTCGAACATAGCTAGTGTCTTGGAACATGGCTGGTGGATCGTGCACACTATGGTCCTGCCTCCTCGAGCCAATGTCTTCAACACAGATACCACCTGCAGCGAGGAAGAGCTGTCCAGACCCCTGCACAACACAAGTGCTTGCATTTTCTGTGCTGTTTAGCCACGGTACAGCACTGACAATACCATCTGAAGCTGCAAACACACTATCTAGCAAGCTGGCAACACACTGCACCGCTATTTTGAAATTTTTATGACATCTCATCCTTGACAGTTGCGATTACAAGAACATAAGTAAAAATTGTGAGTAACCCATCCTTCGACATTGGCTGGGATACAAAAATATCTAATATTTATAGTTCACATCTCTATCCGTAGACGATAGTAGCATGCATCAGGTTAGTAATTGGAAACGTTCTTTAATTAATTCTACTTACAGGTTATTTTTAAGGATTTTCAATAATAAAATTGCTACGTTTAACTAAACTAGAGACAAAAATAATAAATATCACCTGAATGTTCACAGTAACGTAGAAATGCAGTACAGTGATTTAACATAATGGCGAATAACCCGATTAATATTATATTAGCAGTGTTACATCAACTTGAAATCTAAAAACATGCCAGTCATGCCTAAACGAAATTAAACATGTTTTCTTTAGTCAATGAAACACCAATATATTTATAAAAATGTATTGATTCTGGTACAAATATGAAAACATGAATACTAGAATGACAATTCAGTTTAAATTCAAGAAGCAGTGATTATGAACAACATTATTAAAAATAACTAAACCTGAACACAAAGATTTAAAAGAAAAAGGTACGAATAAGAAACGTCTACTTTAAAAAAATGCTGTTGTCTAAAGTATATTATAATCAAATAAAATCGAGTACTTTGTTGTATATGGTGCAACAACACATCAGTTGAGTGGAACGTAGCATAGAACCTAATTTATTCAAAAGTTAATTAAGCTTTACACATTCATTTGCAACGTAAGAAAAATTTCTCCTAATGAACTTGTACCATTTTCTTGGCTACTAGTTTCCAAGGGAATGGTTTATGATGACAATTTCTAGTAACAAGTCTGAGTATAAATGATAGTCATATATTTTTTCTTGCCATTACATCGTTCACAATAGTTTTAGTGTCTACTTCAATAATTGTGTATTTTTCACACATTATATACTATTAGTAAAGATA
This sequence comes from Medauroidea extradentata, assembly GCA_003012365.1. Taxonomy (NCBI): domain Eukaryota; kingdom Metazoa; phylum Arthropoda; class Insecta; order Phasmatodea; family Phasmatidae; genus Medauroidea; species Medauroidea extradentata. The sequence goes on from PNEQ01037323.1 coordinate 25,123, forward strand.
TTTCAATCCCTATTCGTTACTGACGTTATTTGCCATTGTGATTTCATACTTGGACAGGTACCCCTCAAAACCATGTACAGGCTTGTTTGATTATCAGTTGTCCAAAACTATTATATTGTTACTGTTGTAGAAAAAAAATCCGTAAATTTGTAATGTACGTAACGAACATATTTGTTGCTTTTTAAAGTCCATGCATAATTTCTTTAGCAGTTGGCCACAATTTTCAACACTAAAAATTTTAATGTGTTCTCTATGGCATGCTAGCAGTTCTTCTCTGTAATGAGCGTAGAGTGATTATAAGCACTGTCCTGCGTTGTGCATCAATCGACTATGCGCCAATTGTTTGTAACATAAACAGTCTTAAAAATATATTTTTAAATACTGTATCTTGATGTTGCAAATGTTGCCTTATAGGATTAATACTATTTGTAATAATATAAGATATTTTCCACATGCGCAGAAGCCTACTGTCGCAAATACTTATTTGTTTCTATAAACATACGTTTTCGGAATTTACCGAGAACCTGTAAATACTAATATAACAAATACAAAACACAAAGTACGACAGTAGCTAATTTGGTAGTCGACGTTGTTTGAGGGAAAAATAGTTGGATATTGTTATGCATAAAATTATCATAAGTCATTCGTATGTTATTAGTAAAATATGCTTAAAATTTATCAAACTTGAAATCTTACTGCTTAATCAATAACGTAGACTTTGTTATTTTTAAACGATTCTTGCAATGGGGGCAAGTTATAAACTAAAGAAATATTTGGGACATACGCCATTGCAGCAAATGGTGTGTCACAGAAAACCAAATAATACACACAAAGAAAGAGACAAGTAGACAAAAAATGACTTTGTTCGCAACTGGCGAACATTGGTAAACAAATACAATTTCATTAGGCATTCAGTCAATGAGTTACAAAAAAGGAAATGAACACAAACGAGCATCCAAGTACGTAAAAACAAACCAAGGAAAAATAAAGAAATAACTCAGATTATTCCACAAAAGAAATGAAGTCAGTAAGTTCGAAACAACAGGCGGAAATAAATACAATTACAACAACAAACAGACAAAACAAAACGAACGACAAAAAAGAAGCTGGATGTAGACGACACAGCAGAAACAGACGCCTCGAGAAAAGCGAACGAAAGTAAACAACGTAGTCTGCCTGTATAGTCAATTTACGGTTCAGTGGTTTTCCAGCGCCGCATAGAATATGTTGTGACTATCATACTCCTAATTCAATCAGTTGCACCGCAGTGAAAATGACGAGAAGTTGTAGGTGGCGAAGAAAAATTGTTAGTTCGCTATGTAAAGTCTATTACAACTATCACTGAGAAAATAATTTAACAATTAAGATGTTTTAAGTTAACATGTGAGTGACGATTAGCACAAGCGTTTGTTTTAATTTAAAAAAGTCTTTTTATAACCCTAATGTCAATACTTAGATAAGATTTAACATACATCATAAGAATGAGCATATTAATATAATGTATGTTAAAAGTTCACACAAGTACGAAAAGTAATAGAGATTTGTGATTTACCTACGCTTTTCACAGGCATTTTATTCTTGCAGTTGGATGCGATCTTTTATACTACCACCGTATAAAATGATTAAAAATATGCTTAAAGTGACCACAAGAAAAAGAAAACGATTTAAGGGGCCTCCGTAAATATGCTGCGTTTGTGTGTGTGAGGTAGGAGTGGTAAGGTTGCCGTTTACCGGCTTATGTAATGCATTATCGCCTCTCCGCGCAAACTACTTAGCTGGCGCGCGATGTTATACTATATATTTTTTCCTACGAGATTTTAAGCAATGGCCACATTATTTTATCTGTGGGCAGCGTAGTTCAAATTCTAGTGCTTGTTTCTACAGTTGTGTTTTTAGAATCCGATTGTTATTGTCTCAGATACAGCAGTCAGGAAAAGCCGGTTTTGGTCATTTTGAGGGGCCCAAAAACGACGTTTCTAATAAACGTGCCGAATTTTTTAAACTGTAGCCACATAGTTTTAAGTGTGTGTTCGTTTCGTAGATATACAAATATAATGCGCCTTTAAATAGTTTCGTAAACAAAAGCATAGTAACTCGCTGCAACGCGTTTGAAGCATCAAAGAAAAGAAAGGAGAAAAGACTGTGTAAAAACCAGTGCTTTCAATTGTGACATGTAGCCTACAACTTAGAACAAGGCTATGAGACATTTGCATATTTAACTATGAAAGAACAAAACAAGTTAAGAAAATAAAATTCTTCAAGGCTACTCGGACGTAGTGATTTTCTTGCACCAAACTCACGATATTATATCGTAAAATTTTCTAGCAAAGTTAAAATATGTATGTATACAAATATACCTTTTGGCCGTGCTGATGCGCGATTTAATTGCTTTTATATTCCCGGACACTGTGACTTTACGTTTACATATCAGTTAAATTAGTATTATTATTTACTAGTAAAATCTGCTTGTACATATCGTAATTTAAATTGTTTACTTACATAATTACTCTTTCAATAATTAATTATATTTACATTTATAAAATTTTTCAACCCCTGACAGAAAAATATTTTATTTTATGTATATAATAGCTGTTAATCCTCTGAAGGAGATTCGCAACATTGATTTAGGATATATTTTTTAAGTTCTCGCTTAGTTTTGTTGTTATTAAACCTTTAAAGGAGTCCATAAATTATATTCAATCGTCAACAAAGGTCGTGATTCAATTGACAATTTTAATTAACGTAATAATCGCGACCCGATTTTGTAAAACTAAAACGATGAGATGTCTTAGTTTAGTAGTTCGTTTTCAAAACGCGGTAAACCGAGCTAAATAATTATTAATGAACACCTTTGAACTGCACCAAATTTAAATATTAACTATCGAATTACTAATCGGAACATGGCCAATGTTCGTATAGGTGCTAGACGCGGAAGAGCCACGCTGAGAAAAAAGTACAGAATTAGGTAGGCCTACAATGATTCGGTTAACTCAGAAAAAGGAACGGGAGCGAGTTATTATCCTGAAAATCGTTTTCCTAAATAGTATTGTCAGCACTCAATTCTGCTTTAAAGTCATTTTGCCAAATAATAACTTTCCCGATAATTGTTTTGCCGAAGAATGGTTCGCCGAAAATCGTTTTGCCGAAAACAATGCAACTGAAAAGTAATTTTGCCGAAAGTCGTTTTGCCGAAAAATCACTTGGCCGACATTCGTTTTACGAAAAAAAATAATATATATATATATTCGTAGTCAGCCATTTGCCAAAGTCGTTTTCGCGAAAGTCGTTTAGACTAAAATCCTTGCTCCCCTGTTAACAATTGAAATAATCGTTTTGCTGAAAGTCGTTTTACTGTGTCATTTTGCCTAAAAGTCTGATGATAAGTCTTCTAACTGCAACCAAGCTAAATTTATAATATTTTGAAACAGTATTAGCTAACCATATTAGGCATTCCTGAACGCTAAAATTGTTCAATATGCTTCTGGAAGAGTGCAGTGTATTGTTTGGAGGTTGTAGTATCTATACAAGTGATAGCGTGGCCTAAGCGCAGAGAACATGCTCATACAGGTTAATGTACAGCACGCAAAATGTGTAACTAAATCTTTCAGTGCCAAATATGTATTTTATTGAGTGAATTATAGAATGTAGTCAAGTAAAGTTTGCAAATGTACACTGAAGGATTCAGTAAAATGAAAAGTAAATTTTCTCGGACTTATTTTACATATATATATTTTTACGTCCTGCTAAGTTTTTTATGTTTATTTTCCCGTAATTCGAATATTTTATAAAATATTGTCTCAGACTTTTATTTTCTATATAATTATAAAAGCTTGAAATCGTTGTTATGTAACTATTTTATTATACAATGAATTACTTTGAAGCGATAAAGTTAAGAGTTTTGGGACAGTGAATTTCGGGAATCTATTTGCGAAGATCATTCATCACTAGTGGATGAACTGCGATTAACACGGTATAGTAATTTTCTGACGATTCACAAACATTCAGTAGAGGCTTACCAGTATTATTATTGATATGAACGGAGTTCTGTCCCAAAATTTTAACAACTATTACTAAAATTACTTAAATATTTCGTAGCTAGACGAGTTGAAACCGTGTGCTGTACCTTGATGGGTGTTGCATCATTGACGCATTCTTCCGTAAATGTTACTGGTATTTTTTTTTTTTTGCCGAATTATTGTATCAAACCAAAACAACGAAGTAAAATCGTCCGGAAAAAACAAACTTTATGCACGGATGTTGCCATTTTCTACAATAATAATTTTAGGTTCGCAACAGAATAACTTCACAAGCACTGTTATTCTTCCAACATACACTACGACAGTGCAATTATCAACAAAAATCCGAAGTTGATGTAGTGGTGAGGCTACTCGACTTTCATCACAGCAATGCGGGATCGATTCCTGCTTCCGCCATTCTCTAAATTTTTATGTAGTAGTTGCAAGTGTTGTCCTTGAATGGCGGGTTTTCTTGGAATTCTCATATCCCGTCCCCCCTGAAAATCTTCCTGGTTCCATTCTCATCTCACAGTATCCTCATAATCTCTCAAGGCCATGATGTTAAAGGCGCCGTCTGGCTAGAAGTGTTTAACTTTCGCGTGTATTTGGGTTCTGCTTCAAAACACAAACGTATACTGTCTAGAGACATATACAAAATTCGCGATATAATCTGGTAGCAGACTAAATTTCACTTTTCTATACATAACAGAGTATAACTTTGTGTTGTCATTTACATGTTTTATGTCTTTACAGAAATTGGCCTCTCTACCGTGGAATCATTCTCCGCGGCAAGTCACGACAATATCGGTCAGCGGGAGACGTCGAACAAGCCCATAGTCACTTGGAGTCTAGTCAGCTGTCAGAAAATAACACGAAATTTGCATGTCTCTAATAATGTCGCAATACTAATTTTTTCTGATTGGTGCAATCAAATGAGAGATGTGTCTGAACAAAGATACGCTGCCAATAACCATGAAGCACAGCTGCCGATGTGCAATAAGGTATAGAAATTAATTGGTGCAAACATATTTTCGCGACAAACTCGCGTATCTAGTGATTGGGTCAACGTCAATAAAACTCTCTAACTTGAGGCCTTTGAACTAGCAGAACTGAATGAAAACACTTACTGACTCCCACGTAATCTTGCCAGATGTACAACTAGCCACTCACTGGAGCAGCAGCAAATGAACTAGTAGCTGTAGACAGGGTGTGTTCATAATTCTGGATTCCAGCTGACTGTCTGCTGAAGAAGCGAAATTTCAGGGCCTTTAAACGCACAAAACACTGAGCTGGCATGCAGCACTTCTATTGAAGGCTCATTTCTAAACTAAACGTATTTTATCATATTGTGGCGTAAAGTGAGTGAGTGAGAGATTTTGGTCAGCGCTCAACACTGAGTTGTTTAGTGCTGGGGAGGGGTGAAGGGAAAGGGGGGCGAGAGAAACGTCAGATCCCCGAGAAAACCAGCCGACCAGCGGCATCGTTCGGCACGTTTTCCACACGCGAAATTCCGGGGACTGACCCGGCCGGGAATCAAATAAGGATGTGACGTAAAGGAAAAGGTAATTTGCGCTTCATGACCCAGTGGTACTTTAACAATTCTACAGTGGTGTGCTACTGCTTAAAATTTACAAAAATTTGTTATTCCACTTTACTTTAACCGTCAAGAAGTAAATATTAGTAACAGAGTTATCAGATGAAACTACCTCTCGTAGATAAAAATATTGTTAAATATTATTCGTGGAGTCAATGTTTTTTGATGAAAAAAAAAAAAACATTTGCACCAATTTGTTTCAATGCCTTATGAGGAAATATGCAGCTCTGCTCCATGGTCAGTGATTGGCTGTTCTTAACTCTCAGCGTCTCGGGGTTCTACTCGCAAATCACAGACGTGTTGGTGTCGCAGTAACCTTGTTCTGACTAGCACAGTCAAATGAGTGATGCCAGAAACACCGCCAATAACCATAATGCAGGGCTTCAGATGTGAACTTAAAGCAATTACACAAGTTGGTGCGAAATTCTTTTCGCCAGAAATCACTGGATCTAGGAATTCGTAAGCAGCCACTGTATAAACATGTTGAAGGTCTGATAAATTGAATAAATATGATTATAGCTACAGATGATGGTATATCGCGAAATTTTTTGTGCCAACATAGCCTTGGAAACACCGTAGTTCCTTGCGACATATATGATTCGGTTATTTACGTCTGACACAACGTAGCTGCCTGCAGACTAATAACAGGCATCAAATATTACACTAACGGGATTCTTATTGACTCAGTCAAATAGGGTAGCAGCTTCACGCGCAAGCTAAAGCTAGTAATGCCAGTGGCGTAGCGTGGCTGTGTTCCAAGGCGTGCGCTATTAGCAGCGACTATACGCTTTGAGCAGTTGTGTTGTTGCAGAGACGAAGGTGTACATATTATAAGTACCTTGCCTCTTGTACGCTACTGGCTGTTGTGTTCCTGATCATACAAGTCAAATGGTTCTTCAGACAACTCAGTGTTGCGTATAGTCACTGCTGGTCACCGCACACCTTGGAACACTCCACGCGACGCCATTGCAGTAATCTTCTGGTAAGCTGAACGTACGATGAAAACCCAGTAAACAGTCAAGTTTTCCCGCGATAAATCATCATCTGTAATAATAGCTTCTCATACTACTTGGCGGAAAGAAGTTGTGATACATGGTCACAACATATCTCTTCTCTCACTCAAGGTAAGTACATTAATAATTTACCGCAAAACACGTTGTAAGACAGTGGTGTGACAGGACACAGGTACCAAGAAGCAATTTTTTTCCCCTTGTAAACTGAGTTCAAGGGTTAGCTCACGACGTAACTAAGAAAATTATGATGTACTCAGTTAAGTTGTCTCGACTGTTTGTTTCCCGGATATCATAACCCGGCGGCTATATTTATATAATGTTCGCTTTTCTGTGTCCGAACCACTTAGCTACTCGAAATAAACAACTTACATAGCTTATTTTAGTACAGAACCTCACCAGTGGGCAACAGTTCAGTTCCATGTATGTATTTTATAGTCTATTCGCCACTTTTAGGGCATATACAATACAGTAAACAATATTAATTTATCACTTAGTTATATAAAGAAATACACACTTTACAATCGCATTGGGTGGACGTTGTTACATTTGATATCAAATGCCTGAAGTCCATTTCGTGCCATTTTGAAGAGCGCGGGGCCAATAGAGGCAATGATTTTTGGTGAAAAGAAATATGCAACATTTTGTTTCAATGCCTCACGTTCACATCTGCAACTGTGGTACATAGTTATTGGCAGCGTGTATTCGTGTAGAGGCGTCACTCATTTGACTGAGCCAATGAGAATATCGTCACTGCGACACCACACGTCTGTGATTTGCGGGTAGATCACAAATATGTTGAGAGTTAAAAAGGGCCAATCACTGACCATGAATCAGAGCTGCAGATGTGCACGCAAAGCACTGAAACAAAATGTTGCATAATTCTTTTCACCAAAAATCATTGCATCTACCAATACAGCGTCTGCTAACGCTTAACGCACCGGTCTCTTTTTCCTTTATAAGCAGACTAGTCCGATGTCATTATTAGTGATACGGCAAACTCGCGAGAAAATTACGTGCCAATAACTTTCCAAAGCAGTTTATCAACTTGCGCCATGTATGATTGAACAACGGTCAAAGGCATGGTTCAGTTGCCTACAGATTTGATAGAAACCCTCACTGCTGTTGCACAACAGCTAGTAATTTCTCAATCAAATGAGAACACTGCAATAACGAAAAACGCATGTCGGACATCAATACATTATAGGTATATTAATTCCTTGAAAAAATTCTACTTTTCTCATGATAAATCAGCAACCCTAGAAAATAAATGTATGTTTTTCTTTTCGGAATAGCTCCCGGCTAAAATGACAGAGGCTGTCATTATTTTCCTGTTCCAAACGGATAAACACGAGCTATATTTTCACGTGATCTTCGCCTAGAACCTCAGTTTGGTCCCAAGTCAGCAGAACAACCACCCAGGCAGTTCGTTTGTTAAGTAGCTATCGAACGCAGTTAAATGTGACCGGTAAAGAAGATATAATTAACCTATCGAAAGTCTAAGGTAGGTTAGCTGCTAGGGATCACGTGGACGTGGTAAAGGCCTACCCAACCTCTACGAAATTGCGTTGTGACGAGTCCTCTTAAGGGGGGCCAGATTGGTAGCCCTTCTCAAGAATTGCGAACCCTTCCTGATTCCAACACCTTTATTCGAGCATGGAGTAGCGAGACTTGACAACAAAGTCATACGAGGATCATCAGAGCAAATATTCACAATGGCATGTTATCTGGAATTACTTCTGGCTGGCGTGGCAGGACTGCCCTCCTGGACCTGTTACCGAAGGTTAGACAGGAGGAATCATCACAGATCTTATGTCGGTTTGCCCAAGCTCACCAGCAATTTATGCCCATCAACCACCCAGACTGCAGCCAGTTAATTGTTTCATCGGCACCAATATAATCCGACCGATAGAAAGAGATATCGCGGGTATACTGAAAAAAGTGACCAGTTGAAAAGCGGCAAAAATTAGATAAAATGTCTATCTGCCAAATAAAGTTGAGAAGTATTAGATTAAAAATGCTCAAGTCAGTATCTCAATCACTAGAGTAAGGGGAAAAAAAATTCGCTATTCTGACAAAGTCTCAAAACCTAAAATATTGTTCTGGACAAAATGAGTCAACATACTGACATGGTAAACGATCTTACACGTCGCTCTGGCCACTTCACTTTGGTAACTTTTTCATGTAAATCACTCGAGTTTTAACAGGCTTGGCCAGTTTGTACAGTTATCGAAATATAGTTCGTGAAATTTGTTAAGTATAAAGTGACCAAATTATGTTATGTGAAAAAAAAACCTCCTTGGTAACCTAGTGATTACATAGGCTCTTATCCTCCCATGATATCGTCGTAATGGGGCCGCGGTGGCCAAATGGCCAGACCATTCGCCTTCCACCAAGGTGATCCGGGTTCGATTCCCGGTGGGGTCGGTCCCCGGATATTTGCATGTGGGAATCGTGCCGGACGATGCCGTTGATCGGCGGGATTTTTCGCCCTGTTCCGTACACGTCCACAACACATCATCCCTCACCAGCGCCGAAGACCTCGATGTTAAGCGCTGACCAAAATCTCTCGCTCTCACTCTCCTGAAAAACCATATTATTTAACTAAGTCTCTTTTTCCCAAGCCGTTGGTGGAAGTGGTCACCACCTCACCTGTGAGCAGTGTAACGTGGGTTGGTCCTCAGGGATTCAGCCGGACGAGGTCGAGGACTGTCCACTCTCTACGAAACTGCATCGTGGTGAATCCTATTACATACTAAGAGGACCATACCAACGCATTTTCACAGGGTAACAAGGCTTCAAGTCAACCCGAACACTCCAGGGAGATCTAAGTATTCCAATGTTAGGGGACATATGGAAGACACCACACCAGCAATGAACCTTATGTCAGGGTTTCACCTGCTGGAACTGACAACGCCGCTGCCTCGGGACTCAGATTACTCTCACCACCAGACAGGCTGTATTTATGAAGGTGTGTCATCATGGTCTATCAGCCGCACTCTTCCGCAGTAAAACAAGGAGTCATAAGACCGCCGCAGACAAGGAAAACTTTGCACGCTGCAGGATAACCTTGTGGCGCTGGATCACAATTTTTTCTTCGCAGAGGTGGTTAATAACCTTCAGTTGAATGCCAACTTGACCTTGAAACCTCGACTTTGATCATCAGGGGTTAGTTGGGACTCCTGTAGTAATGCAAGAAATTTTCGCAGGTATTTTTTGTTTTAGACGTATGATAACCATTAATAACATTGCACGTATACTTTACGTTGGCAACATTACATCACGATGAATTAAATACAGAAAATTTTCCTTGAAAATATCTTGAAGATTGCCGAAACAGCAAAGTAAGAGAGAGTCAAAATGTGGCGAGGTGGTGTGAGGTAAGAGAGAAATATGGTGGTGTGTGGCGAAAACCAAAGGGAAGAAAGTTTGCTGGACGGACGTACGATGACATGGAAATCCTTTAAGTGTCACGAGGTGTAAGGCCATGCTGCAGAGATGGGGCTTCCCAGTGGAAAGTGTTCAACAAGAGAGTAGAGAATTGCAGACCTCAGATCACTTTGGTTAGTGTTGTAACTTGCCTATAACAAATACTATAGCGGTGGTTTGGGATAGTCAGCACTTTTGAAACCCTATAGACTTTTTCTTTTCAGATAATTTATAGTTTCTTGCCACTTTTTTATATTAACAAAGCTACCTAATTAATATTCAAGGAGTAAATATACCATACTAAGATATTGTGGTTAGATACATGCAAAATTCGCGTTATCATTTGGTAGCAAACTGAACTTCACTTTCCTATACATAACAGAGCATAATCTGCGATTCAATTGGCCACGAACTTTTGTGTTTATGTTTGTTTCGTCTTTACAGAGATTGGCCTCTCTACCGTGTAGGCTAATCATTCTCCGCGGCAAGTCACTACGATATCGGCCAGCGGGAGACGTCGAACGAGACTATAATCACTTGGAGTCTAGTCAGTTCTCAGAAAATAACGCGAATTTAGCATGTCTCTAATTATGATTTATCGCGGAAAAACTTGACTGTCTGCTGGGTTTCAACGTACGTTCAGCATTTCAAAAGCTAACTGGCTTTTCCCTGTACGTGGAGCTGTTACCCTATTTGACTAAGGCAATAAAATTCCGCTATTGTAACATTTGATGCCCATTATTGGTCTGCAGACCGCTACGTTGTGTCAGTGTTTTCAAGGCTATGTTGGCACAAACATTTTTCGCGATATACGGTCATCTCTAACCATATTTAAAATTTAACGCATCTGGAGCGCTATAAATAAAATTTTTTGAAAATTTTTTTTAGACGAGATGGTTTTCAAATGTGATCATTTTATCGGGAATCATTTACAGAGGACAAAAAACATGCCACGTAGCACAAACTGAAATACTTTAAGTTACTCCCTGATTTTTTGGTAAGTTAAGTAGAAGAATATGCAAAAAATTTTCTTATTCTGAATTTTGGTCAGTAAAACTGCAAATACATTGCCACGAGTTATATATGACATTTCACTGAGTGCCCCGCGGCAGAATTTTCTGCAGTGATTAATTTTATTTTGTTAGGTATACTAGTTTTAACTAACGCACGTAAAGAAAATAAAAAACTTTTGACACTGATGTGTAATTACCGGAAAAATATTATTAGACTAAAATTGCATCGTAAGTAATGTCTATAAGTTGGGTGTTTGATACAAGTAAACAATAACGAAATTTTAGCAGACGAACAGTATACGGAAACAGTCTACGTTTGTGACATATTGCTCATTAAACTTTTGAATAGCTTCAACTCCAAGACAACGCCTACTGCTCGCGGGAAGCACAATCAGAAGTGATGTATGTGGACGGGTTACTTAAATAACTGGTACACTCCACACAGAATACTGAGGTAGAGCTGACTCAAACTTAAACAAGAAAAATGTTGAAACAGACGAGTTATAACGCTTGTCATATTAGGTAATTTTTGTTCACATGTCAGTATAATTTACCAAACTCATTCTTCGGAGGAGATAAACTCAATTTTTCAAAAAAGTTATTTTCCATATTTAATTTTTTATTTAAAAATATATTACATGCCTGGAAATGTGTTACTTTTTCTGACAGCAATATAAACATGTTTTGAGTGATATTTCATGTTAGAACACATTCGCATTTTTGTTGTACAGTATCTGGCAAATACTGTCCAACTTATTCCTCTGGAGTCACACATGCATCTTCTCGACACACATATCATCACAAATGCGAACTCCACTCACATGGTTTGAACTTTAACAAAGAAAACCACAATGAATTTGTAAAATAAATTAATGAAACTGTATCACGAAGGTGTATTTGTTTGTTGTTGGTATTTTGGTTGAAAAACATTTTTGCAGTTACAAACATGACACGTACTGTATTTTAAAAATTGGGCCGTTCTTATATGATTTTGTAGCTCGTATATATTACATGTTTTTCACTAAGGATACTAATGTGTTTTGTGTAGTCCACAAATCCACCTATGAACGTTGTAATAAAGTGAGGTAACACCAGATGTAACACAAAACAAAGATGCAGATAATGTCTACGTTCAAATTTCCAATGTCTTTTGAAAGCTTACTCATTATTTTTTAAACATACGGTCGTTATGAGCGAACGTTTATGAACTACAGATAACCGAAAATAAAATGTAAGAACTAGACGTAAGTAAAAAAATATCGGTGTTTACAGCAACACTGTTTACTAAAAACTTTCGGCACATAAAGAAGAAAAATATATTTATGATGTTGGTTGCTGTAATTCATAAAGTATAACTGTAGAATTCCCGAAAACAATTTCACAAACAAGACACGCACGTGACTCCCAAATAAGTTACACTATCTTGTATTATTTAGGTATAACTCCGGCAGCCACTGTTTAGCAGGAAACAAGAGTTTTATTTCTATTCAAATCACATTGGCAACCCTGCTTGTGTACTTCGCATGCGTGGTGACTGAAATTGTGCACTACCCATGTGCGTGTACATACACTACGATGAAAAATAGGACGGGCTCTATCTGTGATATTAGGTACATAATTCTGCCTGGAACCAGCGTAGTTGCGGTAGACACTGTCGCAGGGCTACTTGCACATAATTTGGTACGGAAATCTATTATGAATTATAGATAGTGTGTACCAGGCTTTAACAAAGCTCGTGGATGATTTCACTCCAAGTTCCTTTCATTGTCTAGCGGTGTGTTGTAGTCGCTAATGAGCTCTATATCGATGAATTAATGCACATTGAGTTATGATTGTAGTAACATTTTCTCGCATTAACGTAGGCCCATAAAATTGCATAGTTTTAATACTTTCTTCGTATTAGACTAAAGGCGGCTGTGCAATGCCAATAAACTAACCTAGTTTTTTTATCATGCTGGAAATACAGGAACGTAACAAGACAGTTTCAAAACCAAGCATGTCCACCTTATGTAGCTGTAGAGGAAAGTGAAAAATCTCATACTTTATTTTAGAAATCAAAACTAAACATGACTGTTTATAAGAGACTCTAATTAATTTATTGAACCTGCGTTTATTCTTGCGTGTGAAACTACTAGTTAATTTGGGAAGGGAGTTGTCACACATATATGAATTTTGCGACATATCTGGTTTTGAATCATTGCTTCTCAAATTCAAATAATGAAGTTCGACGTACACTACCACTGCAATAATCGTCCAAAAATCACAAATCGTGTCCGAGTCCGCACGAGAACTATGATGAACGGTAGCTTCGTTTCGCGAAGCTGAGTCAGCGCTCGGAATACATGTGACCCGCATGCTGCCGTGCCATGTTTAATGCTTCATTGACACGAATCTTGCCCGGTAATGCACCAGGGGAATCCAGACGTGATCTGCCGGAGCGAACGTGAAGCAGCTTGCCTTGGCGTATCACTGTTACATCACCGTGGTATTATTTGTGACGTTGCTGGCCTCGCTTCCAGTCGATGGCGTACTCCAATAAAATACTACAAAATCGCTGCTACATTTTTGTGTCACAAAAATGAGACCACAAAACTTTTTTTTTTTTGCGATTTATAAAGATTGCGGTTGCACGCTTTGCAACGTCAAGAACACCTCGACAGTTGCTGCTGTACGCATTGTTTCTGGCAGTGTCATTTCTGTCGTTATGACAAGAATGTGCGTCCTGAAAATAAATTTCCACTCCTTAAAAATTATATTGAAACGTTTACCTAACCAGTGTTTTAACGTGAGTATTTACGTTTTGTAATAAGAGCGTGCCTCTATCATGCCCTCGTCACGAAGAGTACACAGATGTTGAGGTCTCTGCTAATTTTTCTGTGAATATAGCAGAGTTTTAATTTTACATTCTACGAATGTACCAACAAATTCACTGAAACAGTAGATAGTATTCCAAAACGCCTGTCAAGTTTGATCTGCAATTTAATAATACTTGAAACTTAACCAATCACTGAAAAATCAAAGAAAGTTAAGAAAACATAACTTCATAAGCTTTCACGAATAATTTTTTATTTACTTGGATACATCATTATATGCATGAATCTCAACTTCCAGCTACTGCCTTTTAAGGTAATTCTTAAAGTGTTGTTATTAGTAAGCTTTTTTAAAGATTATCCAGAAAATGAGGCCAAGTAATGCCGGCTATAACAAAAAAAAAGTGGTTCTTATTAATTCGATACTGCTTTGCATGTGGCTTGTACTCAGCTAAATATTAGCTGGCTATAAGGTATTTATAGTTGTTTTGAGTAGATTGTTGTGCCTGTGGTTCGCATTCAATTATCTACACTTACTTTACTAAGGCTTGTAAGTTATACTTTCTGTACTCTATTACACTTAACTGCAACGTACAGTTTAATAGTTTTTGACATGTGTCTAGCAGCTTATTCAGATAACTGCAAAGAAAATGGAACCAAGTACATATTACCTAAAAATTAGTGTTCAGTGTAATTTAATTACATTTTACAGAAAACCTGTATCATAAAAGGTTCGTAGTTTTTTCTTACGTTTCATTTTATTTCGTCCATTAGGTTTCCAAATTCATCATTAACAAATCTAAAATTTACTTCTTAGCTTTTTATGACACTCAATTTAATGATTTCCATTATAAAAACACGACAAAGTGTCTACATATAACCGTTTCGTTGCTTGATCAGAAAGCCTTACAAAACGCACTAGTTAGTTACCATGAGTCTGAAAGATTTATGTGATCTCACTTTCTCGTAATTTACATGAAATTGTCCTAGAACGTTAATATAGAACATCAAGTGGTTCATAGATTTGTTAATATAATTTCTTTTAAGTGGTATCGTGCCAAGGGTAGCCTGTATCACGCAGGGAATGTAAATTACTATGAATTTTACCAGTCGATAAATGAAATAAATAAGATACACTTAATTATACAGGTTGGCCAAGAATAAGTGTTACAAATTGATAGGGATGGTAGATGTGCATGTTTGGAACATATTTGATTAAGGAACCCATGTCCGGAAATGCATCCTTACACCTGCAATGGTGCACCAAAGTAACAGGGGTAGGCAGGCAACCTGGCGACAACAAGCCAGTGAAAACATCTGTTGTGTTGTGTTATGTACTACCCACTGCTGTCCAAAGGCCCTGTTCAGGTGGTCACGAGCACAGAGGGCGTAGTGAGCTGGAGCTCCATCACATTGGAACCACAGTGACGCGCGAATATCAAGACTGACTTCATCCAACATGTCAGGTAAAACCTCGCGCATTGAGTCGTGGTGGCAAAATGTGTGGCCCTAGTACACTGTCATTTAGTATCCCAGCCCAGATGTTCACTGAAAATCGCTGTTGGTGGCGGGTTGGATACGTCGTGTTGCTATTTTGCTCGGCCCATACGTGAGTGTTACGGGTATTGAACAAGCCATCCCTGGTGAAACAGCTCTCGTCTGTGAACAACACATGCTGTAGAAACT
>PNEQ01037324.1:0-31935 GCA_003012365.1 Medauroidea extradentata
TTCGGTAAGGTCATCAGATATAATTATGTGGCAGAAACTCTCAACTTAATATAATAACTTAATAGTCAGTAATATTGCGCTCCCCTCCTAAGTAAATAGAACACATTGTTACCTATTTTGTATTCAGAGTACCTGCCATTGTAGTATAGTAAATGACCGTTTAACCGTAACTGTCTCTTAGTACTTTAACCCTAAATAACATCTAAATAAACCCACAGTGTAGCTACCATCTGAGTGAAACCCCCCAACCTAATAATAACTTAGGAACCCCAAATATAATAATCGACGTACAAAATAAATCATTTTGTAACAGTATGTTGATGCATAACACACTACCTTGTGAAGAAATATTTCACATAAAGCACTCGTCAATACTACTTCCTTCTGGTTTGAAATTGCTTTGCGGTATATCAACGAATTTCATTTCAAAAAGCCAAATCAAGCACTGCGTCTTCTGATCCGGCATTGACGTTGTACCTGCCATCAAATAACTGAATCACGTCCTTCGGCAAAGTAAGATCAGAAGAGCATGACAATCTTTGATTCACACATTCCATTACACAATTAACAAAACTTGAAATAATGCTGCGTACACTACATGCGACGAATCTCGTATATTTCACTTACTACGTTTACTATAACCATTTTAAACCTCGTTTTTATATACATCCTATATTTTTTGTGAACACAAGTTTCCGTTATCAACATATTTGTTGGAAATTTCTTTCACTATTCAATTTGTTGGTTCTGTAGCAATTGGTATTGTTAAGACAACGTATTTTTAGTTTTAGAAAAAGCGACTCAAGTATTTAGTACTCTCATTATGTGAAGAAACTATATTTAATACATGATAGGTCAGACTAAAGTTTTTGTTATATTTCAAGTTATATGCTGAGAATTTTAAAAACCCTAGGCAACATTCAGAAATTACACCGAGCAAGCACCACGTATGCATCAGTAATTTAGTAATCCACTGGACAAACCCAATATGAGTGTGACCTAATTCACGAGCAAACCCGCGCGCAGTTGTTGTCGCACAGACAACATCCGCGTATGATCATTTATTAATCTCGCAAATGTTGCTACTGTAATGACGAGATTTGTCACTCTTGTATGAATTGTAACAGTTGCATAACAGAGTCCGTCGGGCATTAAAAACTTATGATGTTTACTATCATATCTCGCAGGTATATAGAAATGCAAAATAAATTGTGAAATATAATTTGTTTACCATCAATTAACGCTGAATGATCGATGGGAAGTGTATTTAAACAACATTTTGGCGACAAGGATGATAAAAATCAGTGCATCCCTAATATAATTACAAATAGTTGAAAAAGGCCTGACTTACACATATTTTAATAACACTACGCTTCCTTCATTTAGTGAGACAAAACAGAACGCACTTTAGGTACGTTACATATTTGTAAAATTAATGAGGTGTTATAATTTAAAAATATAAAATGTTAGTAGCAGATTGAAGGAAAATGTGTATATTACTATGGTATGGCCAATGTTACACTACTGCAAAACTGTATTGGCCAAGCTAAAATTAAACTTGGCTGGATTTTGCAACTTGTTTGTAAATAACCACAGTATATGTGGTATTTTTGTGAAAGCACAGCATTTGTGCGAACCAAATTCTTTGCTCAAGCAGCAAATTTCCCTCCACAATAGACGATCTATAATTGTCAAAGAACTAGTTGCGTTAATCTAGTAAACTGTGCATTCTACATGCTTTCAACAGCAAGACCATTTTGTTATTTGCTATTTACTGTTAAAATGCACTACATGAAAGTTCACAAAACCTGACAACAAAGTAACATTTTATTTTAAACAAGGGGGTGACCAGCCCTTTTAATTACGTGAAAAGAATAGTTTTAAGGGTTATATATATATATATATATATATATATATATATATATATAAATATATTACAAATTAGGTATCAATGTACAGCACTTACAGAATCGTAATTTTACTGTAACTATTTATGCACTCGATTATGAAGTAATTATTTATCATTTTTTCTAGAACGACGTACAGAAGACAGGGCGTTTCTCCATGATATCGCCTAAGTATAACTTGCCTTAGGCATAAAATAAAATGAGATATATTTTCAAAATCGTCAATATTGAAATACGTATTCCATATGAACAAAATAAATTACAATGAATTTTTCACCATGATTAAAGTTAAAGAAGGAACTTGCGTAGTTATGATAAAACTTAAAAAATTGCATATTTTTGTAAGGTGTTTGGGTTTATGATGTACCGTAACAGACTAAACATATTTTCTAAACATATCATACAAATTTCAAAGAGATTATACATTGTCACATTTTTTAACAAATGTGGATAGCCACAATTAGAAAATATTTCTTATATATTATCTTGAGAATATTTATCTTAATATCTGCACAATTGTATCACTTAGGTAAAGTAAAAAACTGACAGGACTAAAATTATCAACAGTAATTTTAAAATAGTACCTGAATAAATGCGTTATATTCAGTGCCTTATAAACAATCAAACATATTTCGACAGAAGATGACGGAACACTACCAGTAGTAAATATAAAACAAAAAAGGGAATTAAGTTATTGTTTTGCAAAACTGAAACCTACCTGAGGAGTACTGTAGTCCAAAATTAATATCAACTATTATTTACATATTTTATACGTATTTATGTTTAAGTATACATTGTTAATAATTTTTTTTAAACAGACATTCAATTTGTAAGATGTCTATGTTTTATTACAAAGCAATTTACTTCTTATTTCGTGGTGTAAATAAATGAACTTACCCTTTACTACCCTCACAAGTACTTTGCCACCTGATCCTTAGTATTTTATAAAGAAAAATTGTTTGTTTTACAAACGAGGAACTGTGTCCGTGGATATTCTTATACTTTTCCTAAATATTAATTATTAGATGACGTATCTTGAGATTTAAATTAAAACTCGTCTACTAATTTTTAAAAAATATTAGCAGGAAATCTGATTACGTCCAATAATCTCTATAGATTCAGTATGTATATGATCGAAGTTATAGAAGTGGTTAGATTATTTTTAATTTATAATTAAAATAATATTTGTTTTATTGACAGTTTATTTACGTTCAAGTTTAAGCGAAAACTTGCACGAAAACCATAAGTATCCGAAAATACAACCAATAAACCAAACAACTACTTTCAAAAACACAAAATTAAGGCCGGGATTTTTTTTTTTTTTTTTTTTTTTTTTTTTTTTTTTTTTTTTTTTTTTTTTTTTTTTTTTTTTTTTTTTTTTTTTTTTTTTTTTTTTTTTTTTTTTTTTTAGGAAAAATGTGGCCACTTACCTAAATTAAAGATATAATTTTCAAAATAAGACCAATTAAAACAGGTGCATTTAAATAAAATTAACGAAGAAAAATAACTACATATTTCATAATAACTATTTACATGTAAACGAATGCGTTTGAGTCAAATTGCATAGTAAAATTGTTGGCAACTAGAAAAAAAATAAAAATGGCATGTATAAAACTATTTGGCAGTAAATATAAGATTTGTGTTTATTTTTATAAATAATTAAATGTGGTGGTGATTTTTTTTGTATCCTCGATGCCGCGTGGTTATATCAGACGTATTTTTATATCCGTACGTACACGAACTTCATCAAACTGGCGTAAAAATGACGTCAGAATATGTACTTAACTTACAACTACGATTACTGCCCGGCCTGCATTCGAAGCTTGAGTATGAGAGGAAGGTAAACTACGTGATGCGGTCACGTCTGCACACAGCACTCAGGTCGCCAGGACAGGATTGGCTGCGGCTCCTACGTAATCAGACAGCAGTGTCGCCAAGTGCGAGGTGGCCAGTGGACTGACAGACGTGAGCTGCTCTTGAATGTTTGCTGATGAGGCTGGTGGTTGTTCTGCCTCTCTAGCTACGCTTACCTGCGCCTCAAAGCCCTCACCTGGAATACCTGGAACCAGGACAGTGTCTCTAAATATCTGTTGATCAAAATTATCTACACAATGAAAGTTGTACGAGGAACTAACAGTGTAAACCAATGAAATTATGTTAGTTTAAAAATAATAAAATCATAAACCTAACAAAATTTGCCGCTTTTAAATTGTTACTACTAGAGTAATGTTACTGATGGCATGAAGACTTTAAATTAAAATATATATATGATACAAGTACCTTACTATGAGCCAAATAACGAAAGAAATAAAACAAAAAATGTAGTGTAAATATTAAATGTATTTAAAAATTGAATTAATTTATTTATATGTATTTATAGCGTTCGTTAAGGTCATTAACATCGTATAACTTATTATTTAGGTTGTAATTATTTGAAATTGTGTTGCAGTATAATAAACGGAATTAAGTTAGAACTTGTATAGTGTATCTAATTATCTTGCAAAAACACACCTGGTGTTATAGGTCTAAAGGAAACAACTTATGAACAATTTTACCTTAATAGTTGTGACGTGCACAGTGGTTGCCATTACCGTGTATCAGCAGCAATAGTAATTAATTAGGATAATATTCGGATATCAAAATTAACCGGCCATGCGACCATTCATTCTCCTCGGTATCATGTCACGAAGCCGATGGAACTATAACGAGAAAGCAATAGTCAATGTTACTGTTTATATGTAAATAAAACTAACATGTGTGTATTTTGTCTCTGTGGAGAGGGCAGGTGCAGCTTCTGGACGGCAGCCTGGCTCCTCACCCCCACCCCATTTGTACCAACCACCCTTAACTGTTGGCGGAGAGGGGAGAGTGCCGCTTGTACAAATTAAGATAAATTGTTAATTACTATAATAGTAAGTATTACATAAGGGACATAAGAATTTAGGAGCCTCAGTGGTTATTGTTGTCAAGTGTAATGAGGGAATATCAATGTAAAAATGAAATAAATGCGGCAATGGCAAGAATTTACTATTGACCAGTCGTGTGGGTTAAATTTAAACCGGGCCGATAAATCTACGCCAGGAGAGGGCAGTGACGACTTTCTATCCGTCAAAAATAGGACTGATTGACATTTATTTACTCTCGCTACAACATCACTAATAAAAAAATAACAAGACACATAAGATTTAACAGAGAGGAGCGTCGCATAGTATAAGCTCGTAACTCCATATTATGAAAACTGGACATTCGAGCCCTTTTAAAACATCATAATTAGTCGTTTTCAAAGAAATATTGTTAAAAGTAGATATAAAAATGCGTTTATAATAATTTTGTACAAAATTGTGTATTTTTTCTCAGTTTGAAGGAAATAAAATAGTTTTTCTCTCCCTTTTTCTGAATGGATGCGAAATGAAGCTACGAGGTTTGACTATTAAGGAAACGATAACTTACTAATATCATAGCTTACACTTCGCTTATTATAATTTGTGTTAATACAACTGGAAGAAATATTAGTAGGAGCTTGTGAGCTGCAGATCTAATCACACCTTCGACTTGTAACAGACACCATCGCCCAGGACAAACTGATTTCCACAAATATCACCCCTCAGATTTCCAAGTATGTTGAAATGTCATGAATACAGTAATGGATTACAGAGTTAAGGAAGCATTTCACAACCAAAACTCTAAAGAGTAATCCTCACTAAGCTAGCAGCATGAGTACTGGCGTTGTGTTCATTTAACTGCATTTTTATAAAAGGTATAGAATTATGAACCATGCCGCGTATCAAGTTAATGCATCAAGAGAGTGGAAAATATGACAAAGCTTTGTTTCATACAGTCGGATAATGGCTACTAAAGTCCCTCTTTTTAGCAAAGAACGCTTAGAATAATTGCGCGGTACCGGGCAGGTTCACGAAGGGACAAAACGCTGAAATCGGCAGGACCTGGGATAATGTTCTGGCTCCCGCCTTATTTATTTGCTTTTTACATATTTTTACAGAATTATTTTAAGCAATTGTTTCGATGGTAACGTACCAGAGGCTATGGCCGAATCCTCGATCTCTGTTCCTCTCGATGTCTAACGCGTGTACCTTAAAAATTCAAATTTACGCATATGGAAACTGCTAAACAGCACACTTTCGCACCGTGGATGTCCCAATTTCCCCGCATTGAAACTGCTTGGATCCCTCCATTTTGCACCTTGTACATCCAAATTTTCCCTTACATGAAATGCTTATTGTAAGATACTAGAAATCGTTGTAAGATTACAATTTAAGTTTTGTATGTTTAATATAAAAATTGTTTTTGTTCAATGATATGTTGTAATTGTAATTTTAGATCTTAGCAGTACTTAGCCTGTCATCGGCGAATAGGGTCCCTGGTTCGACTCCAAGAGGCGACACCCACATCACCACAACTGAAGATGGAAGGATGACAGCAACACGATATCGGCTGACCCACTCACAGCTGACTGGAGGCCAGTGAGTTAAATCAACACCTTTTCTCCACAGCTAGAGGTAACAGTGACATTGATGAGCTTCGTCCAATCTGCTTGGTTGCCACCATTTTGCACCTTGCAAATCCACATTTTCTCTTATAACTGATTATATAGCACAATTTTGCTCCTTGAAAAAGCAAATGTTCCTATGGCAACTAATTATTAGTATCATTTATCACGTTTAAAATCCAAATTTTTCCTTTGAAAGACTCCCGGACCCGCCCCAAACCTAATTGTTGGTGAACGGAGTTACTTTCCAACATTTCCAGGTTCCGTTAGCCCCCCTCCCCCCTTCTGCTGAACACTAATCCTAGTTACGGTCCTGAAAACACTTAAACATATTGTCAAGAACATTCCGCCGTTTGTAAGTAAACTCTTCCATTTTATTTTATTTAATTTGTAATATAAATAGGTTCAAATAAATATTTAGACGTTAAAACTGCATACAGTACAGTAAACCACATATCCCTAATGAAATAGTGTATTGTCAGATATGTAATATACAACATTTTGCCATGGAATATTTTTAAATATTCTCTGTACTTATAAAATTTGTCTTCAGAGAAGAACCTTTAACGAGAGTCTTTAAGGTCTGCATTTATTAAGCTAGACGTCATCGGATATTAACGGGTACTCGTTGTTAAAGAAATTATTCGTAATTGATCATGTTTTGAATATAGGATATTTAGTTTAAAAACATTGTAAAATTTATTTTGGAAAATTTTGAAAACAAGCAAAACTTAAAAACATTTCTCAGATCTTTGACTAGACATTTTTATATAAGAAGTCTTATTTTACGACGGAATTTAGTAACAGCTTTATAAAATGTGGCAGTATTTGTAGATACGTTTCACTTAGAACGAATTTTGAACGAAGAAGAAATGCAAAAAAATAGAATACTTATACATTTAGTATCGATTCCCTATTTCAACACTTCAGCTGCACATTTGGAAGGCTGGTCTTCATTGCAAACTTCTGTTTGGGAGAAAAATTAAATTTAATATCATCCTCGTGCCATACGCACGAACAGCATTAATTGGTGGTTTGCGATGAAGTGAGCTTTAAGTCAATAGTGTATAAAATAAGAACTAAAACATGATATGTAAGAGGCCTTAGATGTCAACTGCTGAGTACGGTACAATATATACAATTTGATTGATACGTAGGCATTTTTGTTTCGAAGTACTTTCTCAATGTGTACTACTTGTCTATGTATCTTTATAGTTTGTGGCGGTTAAATAAATTAATTTTCTTATAATATAATGATAAAACATTGTTTCAAATATTGTTATGTTCATATTCAGTACGTACTTATAAACATATTTTCTAGTAGTAACGTGACTATGTAGCATATAGCATTTTAATCACTAACATCAACATCATTATTCAGAATTGACGTCGAAAATTTCCCATTTCATAACGACAAAACCACGGTCGTAAACTAAACTTTCAATTGAAATACGTAATAAGTCTGCAAAACATCTACTTATAAGTAAACAGCTTTATATGGCGTGATAATTGCGCACGGTAACCTCGGCGAATGTTATATTTAGTTCACAGTGAAGCGTTTCCGCTCCTACACTTAGCTCTCTCGTCAAGTCCCATGTTTGCACGACTTGGTATTTGATGAGTCTTGTCATATGGCACGCACTGCACTTCATTGAAATAAATGATGCACTGTAACTGCAGATCTATTATATTGGTACGTGAGTTGCACAAAAAAATTTTCTCTTGCTCATTTTTTAATGTAAGAGTGCAAAAAAAAATTCTTATTGTTAAAATCAAAATACAAATTAAAGTATTATAGGTACCTATTAGAAAATGTTATTCTGTCTTTATCTACGCACACTGTGAGCGAGAGTTATTTTGGGTCACTTCAGGACGCTATAGTACTATTTTTATTTTCTATGTTTGTCAACTGATGCGAGTAAATGTTAGTGACATTTAACGCATATGTTTATTATTTAGAATATATAATCACAAGTGAGTTCCTTTCAAGGATATCATATTTGCGATACATATAAGGTCCGTACGTCACTCCACATATCCACTGCTTCTCACGCTTAAAAAGGTATATATTAATGTGTGTGTGAAAATAAATATTAGTGTGTGTTTATTTGCGTGTGATTATAGTTTGCACGTGTGTGTGACATTTATAATAATTGTCTGCAACCATCGCATTGATGCAGTTCAATAAATATATAATCAGTAGGCTATATCTTTTGTGTAAATGTATTGTTACAAAATATTTTAACTTTCGTATAGGCCTACTGTCCGTAGTATTCCTACAAGAGGAAATGTTTGCTGTAACTTTTTTGGGTTTGTATGTTTGTGTTTTGTGCGACAGCCTTAGGTGATATGCTAGTGACTTCACGTCGTATATCTGAGTAGCAAAAAAAAAAAAAAAAAAAAAAAACTAAGTTCGCATTAATTAAATAAATATGCTCGCTGAGCATAATGTTCGTAACGGAAATTTTTATGCCTTACTCTTAGTGATCAAATAACCATTTAAGTTATGGCTTGTGTTCATGTGCCGTGCCAGCTATTTATTAAAATTAATTGTAGGTTACCAAACATCTGTAATGCAGACACGTTATTGAACTGAACTAATTTAACTGGGTATATTTTATGATAATATTCAATATTATAAACAGTTAATTCGACAATTTTCATATTTTTACAGCCATACGTAATCTATTAAATTAAATTTTAGTTTACTTTCAGTTTAAGCTACATACAAATGGTACAAACGAAATAAACCATGAAGAAATTAAGAAGAATTAAAAACGGTCTAACAGTAAAAGAAACTCATGATTGATATAGTCAGTTGGTTTATTTAGCTACTATGCCTGCCACAGAGCTCGCACACGTCAGGAAACTGGAGAAGGCAAGTTGCCAGCAAACAATTTGTGTCAGTCGTCACGAGAGTAACAAGCGAATTGTCCTCACCCATCATCTCCTGGCAACGCATTTCTTCAACGTTCCGTAATCATCTGTGCGTGCACAAGCTTTCCCTCCACAGCACTGTGAGGGCTACATCAATCATCGCACCAACTTAATTACGAGTTCCTTGTTATTTTCCCGGGAGGAAGAATTAGTTTCCTGTGCTTCTCTTCCCGTAGGCAGTTCAAGCAGTTCCTTCGTGTGTCAAATACACACAATTCTTTAAGTGAACAAACTGGCACACATTAGTGTATACTACTGTTTGCGTTAGGGAACAAAGAGTTCGTCCTTATGAAAATAATATTTGTTACAACTCACATAATTTTAATACTGAATTTTATTTTTCCCTCCATACCTTCTGCGGAGATGTAGTAACAACTTGATTGACATTTATTCAGAAAGCTAATGCTGGTATGGTTACATTAAACAGGTTCTGACCGACTCCTACTCTCTTTCACCCGAGTTCCTCTACCAAGGCTTTGTGATGTTCGAGGACTCGTAAAACGTCCAAATGAATAAATAAATTGTTTCCCTACAAGAACGCAACTAAAAAAATATGCAAGCAATTTTCATGCAAACTTTCGCACGTAACAATTTCGTAGAGCTAATCTCAATATAAAGAGCGGAACATGACATTTGGAAGACGGATGCGGAGCCATTTTAAACTACAGAATACTAATTCTTGTAATACGGATAGTTACGAAGGTAATAACTTTGTCTAATGGTGGATAATTTGCCAGTAAATGTACATATATCCCCCGGGGTTACATACAAAACGAATTGCCGGTGTAGTGTATCTGAATAAAGGTCACATAAAACTTTTACTAGTAAGCGAACTCTGTAATTAGTAGATCTGTTTCAACGTTAAAGAATGTCTGAAGAGACCAGACATAAGTTTAATGCCACCAACAACGTTCACAATTCTTACAGCGGGGTTTGCAACGACTTGCAGTACAAACATACTTCCCAGGTTTCGTCCTGTATATCAAAGAAGCATGATGTTCAGGAGAACCTGCCACCAAGTCGATCCTGGTTCAATTCCTGTCAGGGTCGGTTCCCGGATTCCGCATGTGGTAATCGTGCCGGACGATGCCATTTGTGGGCGGGTTTTCTCGGGGACATCCCGTTCTCTTTCAAGATAATAGGTGTTAGAATTTCATAACAGGCACACGTGGGTGGAAGAGATCACTCATGTGCCGTTTATCCACCAATAACCACGAATAATTGGACGTTAACTTAGCTGAGGTATTGTAGGGGAAAAATAAATTATCGTCACGTGCTACCCGGTCACTTAAGTGTGCCGCCTACCAAGTACCTAAAATTATTTGCATTGTTTCCGTTTGTACGTTTATTTACGGAACTATTACAGGCGTCAGTGAATGCAATGAAATCACTCTTCAAACAAAGACTGAAATTGAGTTTCATAGCATCACGTCAATTAGAAGAAAATATTTCGGAGGTCCTCGATATTGCAAAAAGCAACCTTTTCGACCTGTGTTATCTGAAAAAAATATGGGATTCGCGTGAAACTACTGTAGAAATAAGCAATGAACTACGCTTAAAAATTTTCATCAATTAAAAATTCTGGTCACTACTGAAAGTGTCAGTCAGGCGAGAGATCTACGATACCGTTTCAGTGTCTTGCGGTAGAGACCAGATGAGCCGAGTAACATCATTCTTGACGCCGTGCCTCACTCACACAAACACACGGCTGGTAGGTGGGAACCTAAACTGCTGAGCAGTAACTAGTGTTTATGGAACAACTTTAGCTACGGTTGCAGTAGGAGAGTCTACTCTAGGTTCGACATGAAATGTGGCTGCAGCATAATGTAGCACCACCGCACTTTGTAGCTCGTGTTCGGGTGTACAACTACACCAGATATCCGGGTAGTATGACAGGCTGTAGTCTTCCAAGGTTATTGGCTGCGAATCTCCCAGATCTCACACCACTTGACTTTTAACTTCACTTTGATAATTGGTATACGGGACTCCAATAGCATCTTTACTTTGACAATTTGTATACGAGACTCCAATAGCGTCTTGGAGGATCTTATAACTAAATGACGTGCTACTGCCGAAGTCATAAGAACTCAACTGGGCGTGTTTGGCGGTGATCAGCAATCATGTCGTCTTCAAAGTAATTCTACACTCTGCAGCAAGGTTGGTGGCCGACAATACTAGCATCTCGTTTAACACTAGTTTATACTACAGTATTTCACTCCATTATGTAAATATTTTCCACGTCTCTTTGCCTAGAATACTGCAGTTATCGACACAACTGTAAACAAACGCTGATGATTTACTACATTAAACGTTACTAAATGTATCGAATGTTTACAATTTTCTGTATACTACCTTGACGCTTTGATACTGCATTAATTAGTTCTTGAGAATTGTGCGGGTTGTACGCTATCCAGATTTTTAATACACGGCAGTATACTTTTGAAAATTTAATCTTTGGGTACATGACCACGTTGCAGATTACAGTGTTTACACGTAATTAACGTTTTCAAAATTTGGAACATGCTTAATCATATAAGAACTTTTTTATTCAAAAATATTAAACTTTGGGGTTTTATATAGGGGACCACGAAGCGTACAATATCGTTATTCAATGTGAATGCTTTCAGTTTGGTAAGTCGAATGATTTTAGTGTCAAACTTAAAACCGTGACACGAAAGTTTTAGCTTTGACGAGCCATTGTGCAGAAACTGTCACACATAAATAATTTGATAGGAGAAAAATTTAGTCACAATTTATATCTATGTAAGGACAAAATATGACACAAATATAAAAATTAAACATGATTACGAACATCGGTGTCAACTATGCCATTAAGAAGTATAATTATAGTTTTACTAATAATCGTGGATTAATTTTTTTGTTTTTCTATTTGACAAACAGATAACAATGAGCGCCAGCCTCGTAGGTATCGTCTACTACTCCCAGCAACTACAGATCTCTGAAAATACATGGCAGAA
The DNA here is from genome assembly GCA_003012365.1 of Medauroidea extradentata. Lineage (NCBI taxonomy): Eukaryota > Metazoa > Arthropoda > Insecta > Phasmatodea > Phasmatidae > Medauroidea > Medauroidea extradentata. The sequence continues at coordinate 12,330 of PNEQ01037324.1, forward strand.
CATACTTTCTTCAGTGTTATTTCATAAACAGTACTTTGATATCTTTGACATTCTTTGCTCTTAGTGGTTTCCATTTATTTTAAGTCTTGAAAGATAAGAAATTTAAGATTTCTGTGTTTTTCTGTTTAAAAAATGCAGCTCCCTGAATTTGAAGTCATAAAACATATTCGCCTTGTTCTATACACTGATTCTAATTATTGGTTAAATTATGTTAGCTAATTATAAATTGTATATTAATAAATTAGTCTGATGATTCTTTAATCTGTTAAGGCTGCATACGAATTCAATTTCGAGCAGTCCATCCTAACATAACAGGCGTATGAAGGCTGCGTGCTAGTTCAAGGGGACACATTTAATTTTTAATTATCTATCCCGTTTATGTTTTCAAACTCTTACCTTAAACCGACAGGAAAAAAAAATGTGCCCCGCAGTAAAATTCTTATTACTACTCTTGTTATTGTAACGGGATCCTTTCTGAACAATCAGTGGATTAACGTCCACGCTGTCTTGTTTTTATTTTGTACCCGTACTTTCATGCAAAGAAGCACTCTTTGTAATTCCTTCAGTATTTCATTCACGATACTATTTTTTTTCCTTAAATGAGAGAAGATATCGAAAAACTGTTGCGCGGTTTTATTTGAAACTTTTTTTATTGCTGGATAAGCTTATTTTTGTAGATACAACTATCGATTCGACTAGTTAAATAATAAATGAGATTTTCCATACTTGCATAATTAGCTGAAACAATCGTGTATTGTGTCTTAAAAATTTAGTTATCATAGTATTCACTGTTTTCTTTTAACAAAACTGTACAACACAAGAGAACGACAGCAATACAGATTGTTAGAAGTGATTGCGTCACATATAAGTGATGTCAATAATTACACAGATTAAATATTTACCGTTAAAACCTGGTAGGATTCTTAGTACAATACATCGTGCTATAAACTGATCTCATGCTGCTACAGAGCTGACGGTGCACATAGCAGTAACATAAGTAAGTGCTAACAATCTGTTCTGTAGTCATTACTGAGTAGATTTGTTGCTGCAGCTATAGGGTATGTTACTCTAACGATATGTTATTTTGAAAGTCCTAAATTGTGTGTTATATTTTGTTTCGCAATAGTCCAGTAAATTTTGACAGTTCATTTAGAATTTTTAAAGTGTTGTAGATATTTGATGTTAGACAATATTCTCAGTTCTATGATTAACCTGATATGTCTCTTTCACCACACGTACTGAACATTTTGTGTTATATTGCAATAAACATTACCAAATAATAACAATAAATACCCACACGTGGTTATCAAAATTTACTGAATTTACAGTTATTCTTGCAACACTGTGTATCACTGACAACAGTCTGCGGTAATCCAAAATAAGTGTTTTTGTTGCGATTGCTTAGTAGCATGCTGACCCAGAAAGTGCATGACAATAATGATAATCAGTTCTTTTTTGTGTTTTTGAGTAGATTTGTAGCCGCAGCGTAGGTATATGATAATGATAATGCATACTGTTGCGTTTAATTTTTAGATTGGTTCGTCCGGATAATGTGTGTGATTATCTTAACAATAAGTTCTCTTATGTTTATAAATTATCATGGCAACCCCAGCAGTAATATTATGGTAATCCTAGCAACCGGTTATATTGCGTTATTGAGAGTGGCGTTGTAGTTCCAGTGATATTATGTATTGTTGGTCAGTGCATTACTTATTCGTTATTTCGTGTGGAATATCGCCGAAATAGCCAGTCTCGCGGCCAAGAAAAACCCATAATAATTTTTATTAATTAAAAGAGCGCCTTTGTTCATATCACAAATATAGTGTATTCTAAATCTGTCGAACATATGTTGCCACGCTAGCATTTCACCAGGGTATAGTGTTTGGCCGAAGACCTCTCCCTAAGCTAATATTCTATATGATTGGTTTCCCTGAGCTTGACATACTCCTGACCTAACACACTTACAATTGTGTAAACTATATGCAGATGTTAATCACAGTGTGAAACATTTCGCATAACTCAAAAACCAGATTTAAGGCTGACATTTAAAGTTTGAATTGCAAAGATGTTCTTGGAGCTTGCAGGAGTACGCAGTAGTCCGTACGCCTAACAATCCAAGAAGCTGTAGTTGCCACCATTCTCTGTAGAATACTCGTTCTGTAATCTCAATAGAATTAGAATGGTTATATAAAGAGTTCACGACACTATTAGTCTATGATTACCGTACTTGTCTGTTGTACATGTGAGTATACATCGGTGATTATAACAGAATCAGAGAACACTTCTGAACATCCACAACTCTGTTGTAATTATCATATAATTTTTGTAAATAAAACGAATGTTACTTTTACACAACATTTCTTTGCAGTTATTATACAAAACTTTGCGCTTACAATATATTCTTCTGTTATCCTAACCATGTTCTACAATTGTTTTTACAGCCATCTGTGTAGTTCCCAGTGTAGAACACTCTGTTCGTGCTACAAAATCAACAAGCCTTCAGTTTTTATAATTTTTCCTATAGTTCTGCTAACAATTTGGATATTAAAGCATTATTGAACATACTGTCACTGAAACGTAATTTTTTGTCGCTACGCTGAAATGTCGATACAGAAATGTTCTGTTTAATCCTGTCTACTGAATTCTTTCAATCCAGAACACTTTTACTATTATTTTTTTCCAGTACTCACTGATGTCTCGGACACAGCCGTACTTTATTGGTTTCAGCATGTTTGGATTTTAACTTACGACCGGCGCATGCAGAGCAGCTGTCGACACTGGATGTGCTAGGATAGATATTAAAGTAACTGCAGAACATTTTCCTATAGAACTCATACTAGGTCCATGTTCTTTGGGGGTACACTTTATAAACCGTATTAGTCTTCTTTGTAACCTACAAATTTTCTTATTTTACTTACATTTTTTTTTCAACCAACTGAGAGTTATGCATTTGTTATTGTCTGAAAATTGTTGTGGGCGTTTACTGTACGAAACACAATCATCAATAAACTGCACATACGCATAATCTACTCCTATTACATTTTATCTACTTTATTTGAAGCGAATTGTAGGAAAAATTTACTTTTGCATAGCTTATCAGTTTACTTAATTAAACTTTTAACTAAAATGGTATCTTCATTTATGTTACATATACCAATGTATGTACGTATATGTACATGTATATGTGCAAAAACATGTGTATATATATTGTAATGTGCTTCCGGGCCACAGTATATAGATTATTTAATGTAGTGAATTAGGCAAATGTTTGTAAAGAAGAGTGGGGAGGATCAATGTTATTAATTTTAGGAGATATATAGTTGGTAGTATTACAGGGTGAGAATTTCTTTGAATTGATTGTAACTAATATTGGAAGGAATAGGGCTACAGAGTCAGTTCAAGTTGCGTTGTGACGGTCTCCGAGGCATAAGGACGTATCGCGGGGCGCGGGCGTCTGTCCTCCTGGAGAGTGTCATCGTGTTGCTCCAGTAAGATTTCATTTGTCGGGAATCGTGGCAATTAAACACGGAATACCGAGCAGTTGCGTACCTCGTCAGTTGTTTTCTGAACTTCCAATCTCAAGTCGAAGGAGACGGTACTTATTATGTATCGTTGCTTTGTCTCTGCCCTGAGCGAGGGAAAATACGGCTGTGATAGGCGCGTGACGAACTTATTGAACGTGTTTGTTTTTATTCAGTAAACCCGCTGAGCTAGACCGAGGCAAGTAAAGTGGCTGTTATCGGGGAGGATATTTGTGAACTCAGCGTGGATAGAAAAGAAAGGACGGCCGCAATATATATATATATATATATATATATATATATATATATATATAGAGAGAGAGAGAGAGAGAGAGAGACAGAGACAGAGACAGAGAGAGACAGATACAGAGACAGAGAAAGAAAAAAACATAAATTTTAATAATTTCGAGATTTTTTTGTTAATATAGGTAAGAAAATTTGAAATAAACAAAATAATCTCGGCATCATAACAGCAAAATTTGAAGTATAGTTACGAGAAAAATACACAGAAACGAAACTTAATTTAACGATAAATTTTTTAAATCATGATAAAGGTGTTCACAATCTTATGTTACTATCCTGTCTATAATTTCGCCGAAAAAAAGCAATTGTAAACGCAGTGATTCTGAAAAAAAAATTCAATAAGGTTAGCATGTGCGGAGTGTCACAGCAACGCTTTTTTCTCACAAAAAAAAAAAAAAAAAAAAAGGAAAAATGCGCAAAACACACGTGAAAGGAAGGAAATTCACTCTCGCAGCACACGAAACATAAATTATTTATGCGCAAAAATTAAATCCGCTTACGAAAAATGTTGCTCCTCCAACTACGACATCGTGTTTCTTTATCGAACGTAAGATAGTCTTATAAGGTTGCAACAAAGGTTTCTTTACATTCCCAAATGAGCATCTCATACAGTAAGCCAACAAACATAGCTAAATAAGTTTAATATGAACAGAAAATACGTTCAAAATATATTCACATTATCTTTCTCATCAACTCGACCAAATTGTATTCAAATCAAAAAATCTCGAATAAGATTAACTGCCGTAGTATAATGTATAAAACTGACACTTTGTGTAGTACAGATTTAGAACTTAAAAGACGTTAAAGTGAAATTACGCTTTGTGAACTATGTTTTACTTATTTCTAACTAACCCCGATTCCAGCTAGAGTTTAATAATTCTAAATTCCCAGCTGTAGTTAAATATTGTATATTATAATTTTGTTTTGTATATGTCTTCGTGTAATAATATGTATTTTCTTTGGACTCTATCTGTAATAAGTTTTCTTTAATCATAATGATAGGTGTAGGCTTTTATGATGAACAAAACCTTCACTATGGTAAATCTATCATAACTTCGTATATTAATTTATGTAACTTTATTGAATCCTCTATATTGTGTAATGGTAGTTACAACCAAATTGTTTTCCTAAACACTTTACAACGAATTTCGAAGAGATCACTGAAGAAAAGTTAATGTTTGTAATATAATGTGTAGAGAACGAAGAACAAAGATCGTAAGGAATTAGGAGTGGAAATTGATACTAAAGAGTGTTTCAGACCATGGAGCTGGGAGGATGTGTATGAAGACGAAGACTGCTACTGCTGGAAACTGATAGTTACTGACAACTGCTGGGATCCTGAAGGCAGGGTCTCCACGAATCTTGTACGCTGAGGCGACATCAGTTATATCGAAGTTTTCGTCAGAAAGAAGAGGTTTTCTCCTGGAAACCTGATTTCACTTACGACCCAGCGAAGAGTCCGTCAGCGCCATATGTTCACTCAGATTAGATGAATTGTAGTATTGATGAGTTATTACATTGATGACTACACAGAAGAATAGATTAACTATTTAAATTTAGTCATTAATCTCCGGTAACTCACTTTAACCCAGCATTATTCACAGATTTTAGTTAGTCAACGAAGTCAATTGAATATTTAAATTTAAAGATTTTGTTAATGAAGAACTAATTCACCGAAATCAACAGTTAACAGCTGAATCTGAACTCTATACTGGGAGTTGCGATAGCCTAGTTGTTTTGTTTCTCTGTGCATTATAACTAGAATTTTTCTATTTTATTCAATTAGTAATAAATTTTACCTTTCAGCCCACTTAACATCTGAATAAACATTATTTCTTTTCAAACCATTTTGAACTAACTAATTAATTAAAAATAAATAGTCTTTTTTATTAGTTAGTGATTTTATTACCTACTTCTGAGAATAACCCGAGTTTATAATTATTTCGATGATTTCTTTCTTGATCAGCCGAGGAAAAATTTAAATAACTCTGAAGTTACATCAAATAAATAATAAGACAATAGTAATATACATTTTTAGATGATGTAATATATGTGTATACATTTGATTTTATTATTTTTTGTCGTATGTTTCAGCTATTGTAAATATAATAAAAATGAACCTAACATTTGCATATAACTACTTATGACTTTAGTAGTATAGTTCGTTACCTTCTAGAACAAGATTATGGATTCTGCTCCCGGCTCTGACTTTTTTACCCGATCGACTACTATATTTCGTAACTGTTCGTGTTCCTGTCAATGGTTTATTAGAGAATCACACCTTTTGACGTCACAGCCTGTTGTGGAAAACAAAGTTATTTGCCATAAGGATCTGTCTAGTTGTATTTAACTTATTTGCCAGATTCATTATTTTCATGTTGATTAAGACAGCACACCTGTATGGAAATTTTGTAATGATCCGCAGAAACTTTCCATCATAAAGTCGGCAACACTGTTCTCATCTTTTTTTCAATATAGATGCAGTTGTACGTTAACCTTAGTGGCCACTGCAGTTAGGTGAATAAATATTTATCTGACGCGCCTTTTTAAAACAGTGAAAGCATAGACCAGATCGCATCACGTGACATTCAACCTACGAAACGAAAACAACAAATTTTTGGATGACAAATAATGGAAATATGGATGTCGGCAAAGCATGTGGTAGTGTAGTGAATCAGTGTAAAAATATTTCGGAACAAGAAATTCCTGTAACTTGTAACTCTGGCATTATTTATGTAGGGATACATTTTTATAGCCAAGCATCGTGTAGGAAACAAATGTTACATATTCCGTGTCTATGATGGAGACTTTGTGGTTTTAACTTTTACACGTGCTCTCGAAATGTTTAACAGTACTCGCATTTTAATTTTCGTGAATGTTATGTATAATTTAACATTTTCTTCGCAATTATTTGCTGAAGACTTTAAAGGGGTCAGAGGTTTATAAGGTCTTAATTTAAGGAATGTTTCAGAGATCGTACTACGTTGGTTGTAATTTATTGAAGCTGCAAACGATAGTAACTAAGGCCGGTGTTATGGTTTTCATAGCCTGGATGATGTAAAATTACGTTTGCAACTCGACTGCTATTTTGTGCTTAATATACAGATAATGACCTACTTTCTCCGTGAAAAAATCCAAAACTAAGTTAGGCCTGTCTGACGTTTTTTTTTATAATTCAGATAATACCTGGCAGCTCAATGATTCATAATTACCTGGAGATAAATAAAACACAAACAATAACATACCTTCACAATTAGGCAAAATATGAAATAGGGATAAAATTAAACACAATGTCACATAAATAACATGTTACTTGTAATAGGGAAACTGCTTGCTGGCAGTTTTTTTTTTTTTTTTTTTTTTTTTACTTTCAATTGAACAACCATCCCTGGCAAGGCATTACTGCTACATAAAACACTTGCCAAACCCTTCCAAAAATTCCCTTCACTACAACAAACTCCACCAAAGATAGCAAACAGTTAGTTACATTATAAACGTGATCCAAAAAAAAAAAATTTTGTAAAATTTGTGGTCAATCATTCTTTACACTTGAATTCGGCAAAATCAGTTATAATAAGAACGACTGTGTCTTTGATAAACCGCGAAGGTAATGTAGAATTGTGTATTTCTCTAATTGCTATAGGGAAAGTAAGATTAACCTTGGTTTATATAATTAATGCGGGTTGCATACATACGCCTGAAACACAGCAGCGGCCTCAACAGCGATATATTTAAAGTAGCTGGCAGGGATAATCGTCGAAGATAATGTTAACAGTGTTGGAAATCGGCACCAATAATCAGTATGGCGTGAACCTGAGATGTTGAGGACAAATAGAACACAACAGATGAGTCCTCTGCTGTGATGCCTCCTCGACGGCGAAAGTCTGCAGCGACAGACCAGACTCCGAAAAAACATCACTCGGCCATCTTACCTGATCAGATCCTTGCATGCTGATCCGACAGATATTAAGAAAAGTTCAGAATTTGCATTACGAAACATTTAAAAATTTCAGTTTACATTTCCAGGATTACATACTTACAATTGGCGCTATTTACGGTTTTGCGACCGCCACATCACATGAATAGGTAAGGGATCCCGCAGGAACGGATTTTGTACAATAAAGTAACCTGGTATAACGTTACTTTTGTGACATCTGGTGAAGAAGAACGTCTAAAACTTGAGCAAACACCTCTAAAATGCGGCTGTTGGTGTTGAGGTAGCTACTGAAAATCATATACGTATTCCACCGTTGGGCAGGGTCATTTTGTGTATGAGAGACAGCCGGGGTAAAGGAACGTCCATGGTTTATAAATTAGCAATATTACAAAATGAACAGTTTTTTCTTATTTCTCAGAGAATAATATCCCGACGACAGAAAAACAATTTTTTAGCAAAAAAATCATATCTTGGTTACGAGAGTCTAAGTTTTTATACTGGCATATGAATACGATTTATAAAAACATGTGATTTTCAACTTAATATCGTATTTAACTCAATTGTATCATAAAATTATTATTATATTAACAAATATTTTACATATTGTAAACTATATGCATTCTTTTTAAATTCATATCTCTGTCAGAACATTTCATAAAATTATTTTGTTGTGAGATAACCGTTAAAAAGCGAAGCATGTCTTCATATTGTCTGTCCTTTTTGTTCTCCTATCTACACTCAACATGTACTCGCTTCCAGCCAATGACTACCTTGGTGTCCACCCACAGTGTATCTTCTAAGACGAGTACGCACTCAGCTGTCGCTCCTAGTGTACTTCTACTGGCCGCTTACACATGTCTCTGCTATGTAGGGATGCTCCCTATTGTTGGGCCGCCTTCTCGGCTAACGAGACATGCCTGTTGCCCATCCGGCCCAAATAATGGATGCGATGTGGGTGAGATGAATGTTGAGAAGCAATAGAATGAGAATAGTGGGGGAAAGAGGAGTTCCCTGAAAAAAAAACCCCCGTCGTCTAACGGAAACGTCCGCCACGTTTAACACACGAGTAAAATCCGAAAAAGAAACCGCAAGGATATAACCCGGATCGCATAGGTGGGAGGTGAGAGGTCTGACCACTCTACACCCGCGGGTCCTTCTCTCAGGGGGGTAACACTTTATTAAAATTTAATTTATTTAGTATGTCAGCTATGAATGGTAGCATCTCGCACAGCGAAATTTGATGTGGTCGTTTGTGACGCTGGACAATGTATTTTTTTTTTTTCGCTTGAAACGACCAATTTAGGTATTTACACTGTGTGTGTGAATTTTTTATTTACATGTTATATTTTCGCGTAGTTCATGTTTCGAAAATTCAATTAAAAATGTAACATTACTTTCAACGGGCGCTTGGAAAACAGCAAAACTCGTGACAAAATTCGGAGTTGTATTTTTAAATTATCTTCCACGTAGCATTGTAAATTTTTTTTATGCTTTAGTTTATTATTGCATCAGAGATAGAAGTATGTAGACTTTTTGCGCAGCTTATATTTATTGCAAAGTTTTATAATAGTGCATTTGTTTTGTTTTAAGGTCACCGTCTTTCATTTATTTCAAACAACTGCAAATAACCCAAATATTTTTAACCAATTATTTGAACAAATTTGAGACTGTTTGCAGTCATACGATACACAATTTTTCCAGAGCGTTTTTTAAATAACATACCGTTTGCTAGCAAAAAATTATTTTACTCCATTGTGACTTATTTTGACAACAAAAAATGTGATATTTCAAGGGCAAAAATCTAAAATCCGTTTTGTGTACTGGAACAGAAAAATTAAGATACAAATGATTTCATATCAGTGTTAAAACGGTAAGAATAAATTTTTGATATATGTATTAATTTACGCAAAAATATTTTCAAAAATACTGCAAAATTAAAGAACGAGGCCTTAAATTCACGTAAGAAGCATTTACAAATGCAGCAATTGGTAACAGTTACTCGTTTATTCTTATGGCTAGTAATAAATACGCTGATTACCTGAGGAAAACATTTTAAAATAAACCACGTGTAGATTGCAGTTAGATTTTGGCTGTGTGTAATTAACGAACAAATTATATTTTTACCAACTTCTTATGCCACACATGCAGAAAAAAATTGTGGTTATTAAAATTGTGAACAAATAACTACTCATGAAAGCCATATTAGTTCTATAAAACGCATTCGGGCAGAAATTTAGCTACTAAAAGGAGGAAGAACAGCAAAATTATATATGAGTTTACTCAAGTAAGAGTTAACATTATACGATGACGTAATCGTCGAAACAGACTATCATAGCTCCTTGCATTGCATGTGTCCGGTGGATTTATCACAAAAATACTTATTGTTTTTGTTTAAATATTAATTTAATGTAGTTTTTATCTCTGCCTCAAAATGATGCACTTCAAAGTGCCTTTACTTCAGTTACGTTGTAGTAAAATCCAACTGACATTATCTTTACAGCAAATATTGTCTTAAAGAACAGCAGTAATTTATGTTCTACAGATTGTATAGATTACATCTGAAATGTTGATAAAACTTTATTGAAGGTTTTTTTTTTATTAATTCGGCGTCAAAGCATCCGACAAGCTAAGAAGAGACACATCTTGATTACAAAGAATAATTGTTCCGGAAGTACAGAGTTTGTGCTGTGATCGCTCTCACACAGAATTATCCTGCTATATATATTTTCTCTAGCGAAGTGACAAAGGTGTTCGATCCCCTCCCCATCGACTGAGTTTTGTTGCTGGCCGTACGTCCTGGTTAATACCTGGGGCGTAACTTATCATGATTTATTTTTTTACCGTTTAAAGGTCGAGTGTAAATGCGCTAACGTTTTGTTTGTTCACCGTCGGCGGGATCCTGTCTCCCGATACCTGAGAGCAAAACATAGCTACTCGTTTGCGTGACGCCATAACTATTTGTTATCTGCTGACCTCTCGACGTTTGTAAATGTTTGCGTGTGTGTGTTTTTGTGTATGTATGTGTGCTGGAGAACTGATGCCAGCGGCGTGTGTTTGGTCACTGCTGAATACCCTGTGGCTTGTGAACTACTGTGCACTTAGTCGCTGGAGGAAGTAGTTCGAGTGGTGAACCCAGGGGATGGGGGGTTGGTATCTGAGGGTTAAAACGCCCCCAGAAAGCCTGTGAAACATTTTTAAATAATGCTAATATTTCTGTAGGACAATATTACTAGTTCACTTACACATTCTGCGCTTATTTAATTGTTACGACTTAAAACCATAATTCAGCAAGCAAAATTTGGCAGGGAGGAACTGTGAGGTCCGGACGCCTCTTTTATTAACATACGTAAACTGTTTAAATAGCTTTGCGTTGCACCATGTAATCCAACTTTTTATGCGGGAATACCCCTGGACCACACGCTTTATTGAGGAGATCAGTGTTACTTCATAACTCCCGCTCCAAAACCAAAATCCTAGCTTTGGCCCAAATAGTCCAATAACTTTCGCTGAGTACTGACGGCTTGATGTGTCCAATCTTAGTGAATGGTTATAAACATAAAATTGGAATGTGCAGCATTTTCTCCACACTGAGAGAAAGAATTGTTTCATTATAATAAATATGTTTGTTTGGGTGATGTTTGCTTTACTTTAACAATATTTTGTTGGTAAGACTAAGCTTGGAGCCCTTCAAACAAATTTAATTGTTTCCCTTGACCAATTATTCATTTAAACGCACTTTGTTTGTGCCAAAGTATATTTGGTTACTATAGGATGTCGAATAAATATTTTGTGTAAACAAACAACTTGTTACAGTTTGTCAACAAAATAATATTGTTATAAGTGATGTGCTTTGAACCAAATTTTTTTTTTTTCGATGGACTAAATGATTTTGCTGGCGAAACAATATCCTTTTGGTTGACTTGCGGAAGATGGCAGCCTGGCGTTCGTTAGCGTAAAGATGGAAAACACTGTATACCTACACTTTCAAAATATAAGCTTGTGCAACATAGGGCGTCTTAACTGTTAATCAACATTATTAAAGCATCTTAATTTTAGCTATAACAATTTAAAAGTGGTTAATTCGATCGATCTCGAAAGGAAATGCTATAAACTTGAAAAAAAAAAAAAAAAAACACTGCAGCTGCACGTCTCGTTCTTTGGCTGCGCTGCACGGGGATCATTTTTATATAATATGACGTCGTTTACCTTTTCGCAGACGGAAGACAAACATGTGTGAAAATAAAGCAGTACAATCTTAATTTAATATTAGGCCCAACTATTCCTATAAATAACAATCCCACTGTCTGAGAAGCACCCGCAACTTAGTAAGTTAGGTCAAAAGAGGCAAGAGAAGGGATAATGGGTCAAATTCCGGCCCTACCGTACTTTTTTTGGTCTTAAAATTCAGAAACGTTTCAAGTTTATAAAAAAAAAACATTTTTTTTTTAGTTCTTAAAATACTGCCTGTGCATTTGATACGTGCAACGAAATACTGTTATGACCAGCTAAATATTTGGCACTGTTAACAAAATTCTGCTATTTACCTCAAACAAATCGAGGGAACAAAATTATTTGGTACGAGCAAACACATATTTCTTTGACCCTATACAAACTAATTATTTGGTTGATTCAAAGAAATTTTGTTTGCACCAACAACATTTTTTTCAGTGCACAACATTGGTCTGAATACTGTGTTGGGGACAAACTTAGGGCCTTTTTATCCTAGAACACTTGTGATCATCTCTGGTAACTGTCACGTGTGACTAAACCTGGAAATATTAGCTTTTTATTGGAGCATTCACACTGGAACACTGCAGTGATCTGTTATGACACAGTGACCCGGCGGTGTCAGAGAAGCCACCGGTGACTGATTGAGTAATTGTGTCTGGGCCGTTCACAGCTAGAGTTATACATGTTTATACCGAAGCATTCATACTGCCACATAGTGACGGCCTTTTGTAACGTGTAGCAAAGGTTGGCAATGCTGGCAGTGTCCGATACCCGTCACTCTTTAGATTCTGAAGTTCATACGCGACGGTCTCTGGTGATGGCCACAAGATTGTCCTAGTGAGATAAAAAGCTCTTAGTGTCAGAGTAGCTGTACGGAGGACATTCGGATGTGCTTAGATGCAGTACTAGTGGTACTACTAGTGGTAGTGGTAGTACCAGTGGGGAGTTTGCATGTTGTTCCAAGTTAATGAACTGAGTCAGTCTCATATATTCGCAGTGTAGCTACGGTGAAGTTATTCTAACAGGTAATTCTAGGTATAACGATGAGAAAGTTGCCATCCCTTATTGTTGTTTATTAGCATCCTTCTGACTTTCATATTTCTCAGATGTAATGTACAAACCTGAATCTTATAAGAATAGTGATAAATGCTCCCACAATGATCCATGCCCGGGAAAATGTCAGAAGTAATCATTGATTTTAATTGAAAGAAATGTAAAATAATTCAACGCGCAATTTTTGTAAGTGATTTGGTATATATATTTGTGTGTGTGTAGTGCGCATTTTCTAAAATATTGGCTGGTAGGAGGAGGGGGTGCTATGGACATGACGAAGGCAGAGAATAGAGGAAATTTATAAGTCTGTTATACCTTTGCAAGTTTGCTTCATAAAAACTGTAATTTCATTTTACACTAAAAATATACCTACTGGTTTATGATAATTAAATTTTTATGTTGTAAATGAAACCGGAAATCACATAATAACTAAAAAAAAATTAAAAACTGTACTAAGAAACGTTGTTAAAATACAACATGGTTTCATTTACACCCGAACATTTCAGACAATATTTAAGATAAATTTTGCAGAAGGAGATTGATTTTGGTATATAATTTAACATTGTTTATACAGGATAGTAAACAAATTTAATGATAATATACATTATGTTTTTCATTCTTTATTATTACTTAGCAAAACGAATCATCTTTTTAGAGCATAACATGATATTCATTTGTGTTTATTGGTTTATAAATAATGTAAACCCAAGCGGGGTATTTTTAAACGTTTCGAAATAACACATTTACAGTAAAGTTATACTATGGCGATGGTTGAAAAAGACTTCGATATATTTTTATCATTTGTGTTTTTAAAGTATTTTTTTTAATTTAAGACTTTTAATTACTCTCATGGTCTTAGAGTCACTGAAATCCAAGCAAACGAACAAAACGTCGTCTAAGATGAGCACCATATTATCATCAAAATTGCTGACAGTAACGTTATCCAAGTTGGCCGCATGACAATCCGAGCATAAGCATCATGGTTTCATAGTATAGTCCATTCACGATAAAGTGAACACTGCATAAAGATTTCTTTCAGCTGTTTTGCAGCCATCTTTACTATTTTTAATATGAAAACATCCATGTAACTAAAAACCAGTGTAAACGTCCCTACACACTCAAAAGTTAACATATATTGGACCAATAAAACGTAATTTTAATTAACTACAAGTTATGCTGAGTGTTCAATTTATAGTGACGGTATATGCTGAAGCATTATAATATGCAAATAATTAAATTGCTAAGTATTCAACTTGATAACTCGGAGGTGCCTGCCTCCATGTTGTAGGAGCTGCGAGTATACGATGGAAAGTTCTCGTCTATGTTCTTGTCGTGTCTCTGCGTTATCTTATACGTAAGACCGGAGGGGACAAGGTCAGAGTTCAGACACCCAGCTATGAACGTTGCCCTGGGGTGAACACGACGAGATAACAAGATGGGGGTTTGTGGCTGTGATTGTCCTTTAACCCTCCGCCCTCTCGTGAAATATGATCTGTGCTATGAAGTGTAGACATTGGTGGTTATGTCCCCTCAACAATGTTATACACGAGACACAGATGTTTGAACTCTGTTAAATTTAACTTATAACTTATTCATTAAAAAATTCAATATATTTTTAGCAAACAGTTTTTCTCACGAATTTCTCTTGGCAATAAACATTTCTGAGAATTGGTCTTGCATTGTATATTTGAGTTGAAACAATTACGTGTTTTAAAACTAACACTTAAATTGTACAATATGCAATGATACATTATATTTTTTTTCTTCCAGTGTGTATTCCAATTTATCCTAGACTTGAGATTCAATATTTTCATGCAATGACACATTATATTTTTTTCTTCCAGTGTGTATTCCAATTTATCCTAGACTTGAGATTCAATATTTTCTGTTTAATTTGTTGGAATGTATAATTCATGAGACTTAAAGCAATAACTGCCTGTTACACATTCAATGTGATAGGATGCCGACCACAAAATTCAAAACGAAATAGTGGGTACATACTAAATTCGGCAATTGCCTTGGGCACACCGTAGACAGAAAAATAAGTATTTTAAGGGATCTCCCAGGATAGGCTGCGTTTGTGAGTGTGAGGCAGGAGCAGCAAGATTGCCAATAACCGGCGTGTGTAATGCATTATCGCCACTCTGCGCAAGCTCCTCAGATGGCATGCAGTGTTTTACTGTTATCAATTTTCGTATGAGAGTTTAAGCTGTGACCACAGTATTTTATTGCGGGAAGCATAGTTCAAAGTCTAACGCTTATTTCTGCAGTTGTGTTTTTTGTAATCCGGTTGTTATTTTTCCATACACGGCACTCTGGAAAATCCATTTTTGGTCATTTTTAGGGGCCCGAACATGCTACTTCTAATTGACGCGCTGAATTTAACTATAGCGACATAGTTTTAAGTGTTTGTTATCTTCGTAGATTCACAAATGTAATTTGCGTTAAATAATTTCATCAGAAAAATAATAGCCGTAACCAGCTGCAACGCGTTTCAAGAGAAGGTAGGGAGACCAATTAAATAAATGAATAGCCAGTGAAATTATAGTAAAGTGAGTAATATTAGTCCGTAGAAGAATAAATAAAATCGACATTTCTTTTTAAATTGTTCTGTAATTAACAAGTGAAACTCTAAGCAAGAATTCAAACACATTGTCATAGTGGTACTGAGTTAAGTACAACCCATTTTTTAAACAGTTACCTAGACGTAGAGAAATCTCTTTACATTCGAACCAGAAGTTGATAAGCAACATTTATATATAAATAAAGGCGTGAATCATTACAATCCATAAAATAAGTCGTATGTCAGATATTGTCTAATATTTCGTTACGGTTATCGTGAAAACTGTTGCGGTGACGATGCTTAGCAGAAAAATCTCCATAAAAATGATGGTAAAGCGTTGAATTTAGCTGAATAAAACCACAAGGAAATTTCCAGAATCATGAATAGTTGAGAATAGCTACGTACTGTAGGACTATAGAACACAGTTACGATGTTATTAAGAAATTGGCCGATTAATCAGTTCATTAATAAGTTAGTAAAAAAGTGGGCCGTGTAGTTGAAAATTTAATAAAATGTAAACTGATATTAAAAGCTCAAAGCTGAAACCCTCCACAATATGTCGCAGAGGAATAACTCACCTAGGAGTGTATATTAAGAGTTAGTCGACCGTAGTTTTTTTTTTTTTTTTTTTTTTTTTTTTTTTTTTTTTTTTTTTTTTTTTTTTTTTTTTTTTTTTTTTTTTTTTTTTTTTTTTTTTTTTTTTTTTTTTTTTAACGTTTGAGGGACGGAAACGGGGAAGGCGATAAGTCGAATATAACCCGTGCGTCAAGCACCTCATCGCCTCTAGGCGCACAGTAGTAAACTAGCGTGCAGTGTTTACGTAGTAAACTGTTTTTCAACAGGACTTCAGGCGATGACCCTATAATTTTATACGTGGAAAGTATGTGGTAAAGTCCAATGCAGGTTTCTATGATTTTGTTTTACGATTATGGTTGATATTTTCTCGGCTACAGCAACGTTAAAATGTCATTTTTAAGCACTTCTGAGGAGCTTGATAATCATGCTTTTAATTATCTGACTGAATTTTTTATATCATAGGGACTTTATTTGAAGTGTGTTTTCTTTTCGTAAGTAAACGCATTAGAAAAACTTTTAGTAACTTTACCTGAAAAACGACAATAGGTACCACGTTACAGCACGTCTCACGCGCCAGGTACACTAACTCTTAAACAACACATCTTAAAATTGCGACACGTCCAATCGATAATATTATCCTAATTCAATTACAACTGCAACTAAGATAAGAAGAAATAACATCACACGGTGTTTAAAAAAATTTTATTCCTAAAATGTTATCAAACCAATAAGATATAACTCTTCAATATGAAAGCAACATCGAAACATGTCATGTTTCATTACAGCGTATTTATTAACCCTGGTTAAATCATGACAATCGTAATCCGCCGATTGTTCACATACATCGTGGGGAGGCGCTGAAGTGTGCAGAACACTAACAAATTAAAAAAAAAAGTAGCTATCACACTATGAAATTGTTAAAGGAAAAAAACAGTAAACAATTTATTCATCGTAGAAAAATAATTGTAACATTGAAAACTAAAAACACGGGTACATGCGGTAGATAATAGTTAAAAGTGTAGACTAGCTGTCGTTGAAAAATCTTACGCAATATTTCATATAATTTGTAGTCCAGTTAAGCTATAAGGTTAACTATTAATACTTGAATTATCCATTGCACGCGCCCTACGTTTATCGTTTAAAAGCTTACAGGTATTTTTATAGGTGAAATAAGTTTATGGTTTTAAGTCCGTTTGATAAACCTGGTATGTTATTTTTTATTTAAATAATTTATTTCAGTGTTTTAGTATTTTATTTATGGAATTTTGTAAATCAACCGTTAACAAGCAACATTTTTATCGAACAAACATACATGCAAGACAGTGAGTTAATATCGCTAGGCAATCAAGTTATAAGCTAGGTTTGAATTTTAAAGTGTCAAGCTCATAGTTAAGTTAGTTTAACATCAAGTGTACAATTTGTACCGAACAGACAAACAGACATGTAAGAAAGTGAGTTAATAAAACGTGGTAGTTATTAAACTTTAGTCATTGTCGTGTTACAAAAACAGACTAAGGATAAGTTTTTAGTTCTCGTATTGTGTCAAATTTAAACTATGGCCACATATATAATTAAAACTAGGTTTATTATTTTAATTAAATGAACATCTATCGTATATTTCATAGTTCATGGTGTTAGCGCTGATGAGGGCCATATATTTATCAATAACGCTAGGAACATTACACAATTATTAGTTGTTGCACTATCCATACAAGACGTTTTAAAAGTCTTAGTTACTATTTGTTATAGTTTTATTGCTAATTGTTGTAAGTAATACGGTTTTGTAAAGAAAATATTTTTTTTAGTTACACACGTCTAATATGTTCACGTAAACTTGTGTGTATGCTTATTTATTTCGGGAAACACATTGACCCTATCAAGTTACATTCGCGATTTTACTAGCAAATATTTCTTCTGTCGAATATGTAAAATTTTTCTCTAACATCAGTCATATGTTATACTTTTCAGTAGTTTTGAATCTTAAATAAAAATACTTTCACTAAAATTTGGAACAATTAATTCATGAGTGTAAAAGTTCGGTCCCTGAGTGTCTAATGGCAATATTTGACATTACAAACAAATATGTATACTACCGTAATTTCAAAATAATATTTTGCTTTTAATTAAGTTTAAATTTTTAATTTGATCTTCATACTTTTACAACATTTTTGAAAACACTTCCCTGTCGCTTATAAAATCTTGAACATAAGTTAAACTTTTTTCTTGGGAAACCTTTCACAATACGAAACGTTCACTGTCGTAAGAAAAAAAAATTAACTTTTAAATTATAGATTTTTTACACAAAAAATAATGTAAAAGGAAACCAAATAGAAAACCAATGTTGATATTCGTTTACGCATTAAATAAATAGGATATTTAAAATTTTTATTTAATAGTGATCTAAGCACATTTCTTACAATTCTTGTATGTTATAATTCAAAAGTACCAAGTCTTGAACAATTTACAAATTTCCACTCCTAGTCTACTGTCACAGATAAGAAAAAGACTTTATCGGGAAAATTAAAAGACTTCCGGCAGAGAAGCAAATGAAGACGGGTAGAAGACTCTATGAAGCAGAAGGGCATAGCGGGTCGTGCAGCGAGAACACCTGACTCGCCTTCAGATAGCGACGATCAATGTTAGCCAGCTGCACGGAGGAGGTAGTTATCATCTGCGGTGTTTCCATCCTCCTTAGAGTTCCATTTCCTTACAACATCTCCCTCTCACTGGAAACCACTGCCGCCTCATCCTATTGAGACTGTCTCCGCATTAGACAAACCGCGCGTGACACGGGAACTGTTGTGCTGTATCCATTACAAGTTGACAAAACTGATTAACGCCGAAATCACACTAGTGTGACAGACGTAACGCGGAGTACGCAATGCAACAATAACATTTCTAGTTTTTGCTAACATTACTTCATACGCAACGCGAAATACTAACTACTTAAAGAAATCAGAGACAATCATTTACTTGCTACTACGTTCTTCATACGACAAACATTGATGTTTGTATGAAGTTTTTTTTTTTTTTTTTTTTTTTAGTTTTTTGCAATACCTGCATTTTTACACCATTTACAGTGTCAAATATGAAAATAGTCACAATTTTATATATTGTTACAATATTGCGGGCTTGGTACGTTTGGGGATGGAGGTCTTTGATAAAATAAAGAAAATAAAGCTAATCTAGTTTATTTACAACTGTATATAAAAAAAATCTATGTCTATAAAGATTTATCACAATAAATGGCAAAGAGAAGAAATAACTACTATTTACATAAAGGATAAAAAAAAATACATCTACACAAGTTCTCTGTCTATAGAAAGGTTACTAGTCACTCACAATGGTGGACCCAAAGAAATAATACCGCAGAATCTTTCTGGCCTAGAATCACCTTCTGCCTCTTACTTGCTGCGGTTCCAC
>PNEQ01037325.1:0-40678 GCA_003012365.1 Medauroidea extradentata
GTCATCCCGCGCAATTTTTTGTAGTTTCCGATATTTACATGAATGTAGAAAACTCCAAAAAAGTGGTCATAACTTCGTTAAAAAAATTCTAAAAAATATTTTTTCATGGTCAGTCTACTTGAAATTTTTCTCTGATTCTTATGCCATGCAACAACAATCGAAAATAAAAAAAAAATCCGTCGCTCCATTGCCCTTAAACGTTTAGTTCCTAAACAGTAACTGCGTCATCAAATCATATTTTAAAATACATCTCAATCCAAGTGCTTCTTATTTGTAAGGGGGAAAAATTTTTTTTTTATGAAATAATTTTAACACCACAGAAAATACTAGAAAAGTGACACGATTTGATTCTAGTAACAGTTCTAATAGTTGGTTTTTGTTACGCATCTGTATACTGTTTCTTGAACACTGCCAAAATTACCTTTGCCACGTGCAATGGTATAAAATCGCTATAATTTTCGATGGTTTAGAAATCGTTATAGTGCTATAAATTTACTACGTTTCTTCATTTTCGTGGGGCCGTGGAGGCCGAGAGGTCAGACCTCTCGCCTCCTACCAAGGCGATCCGGGTTCGATTCTTGGTGGGGTCGGTCCCCGGAATTTCGCATGTGGGAATCTTGCCGAACGATGCCACTGGTCGGCGGGTTTCCACAGGGATCTCCCGTTTCCCCCGCCCTTTCATTCCGGCGCTGCTCCACACTCACATCATGTCATCCCTCACCAGCGCTAAAGACCTCGATGTTAAGCGCTGACTAAAAATCTCTCACTTACTCCTAATTTTCGTATTTTGTTACCAAACCGCCTAAAATATGTTCGTATATTTTGTTATTGGGATCCAATTAGTGCGACACGAAAGAAAAGTAAATCCCGTGATATTACACCTGTATCCAATTTTCTACCAACAAAATAGCCATTATTTGCAATTAGGTACGATAATATTTTCTTTGGCTGAAGTAGACTACTGTTAGTTCACTACCACCACCAATAATAATTATTAAGTGGAATATGTTGAACACACTCCATTGCATGCTATGTAGTCCAATAAACCACGAATAAGACGAGAAAAGAAAGAAAAACAAGCCGATGTTAGCTGTAGTTCACACATACCACACATTATGGGATATGTCAAAAATTTCAAAAGTAATACAAATGCTGCTTGTTCGCTCCTGATATTTTAGAATAACGGAGCCCTTTACTTAAATATGTCACACTATTTAGCCTATAAATCATGCACTCCCTGTACAAGAATTTTTCAAAGACATCGCTGTCACGTTCGGAAATTCAACATTCCGTGTAGCTATTTATTTACTGTGATTTTAGACATTGTGGTTTTAAACTAAGATGTCAGTTATAAGTTTGTTAAACAAAACGTATTATTTTTCATTAATTTCAAATCACTTAGATGTAAACACTGCTCTAATTAACCCCCGACCATAAAGAAGAGGTGTTATAAGTTTGACGGCTATGTCTGTCTCTGCGTGTGTCTGTCTGTCTCTAGTTGCGTAGACCCCAAACAGGTGGACCAATTTCAATGCTACGTTTTCATATTGAAAGATAGTTTCATCGGGGTGGTTCTTAGCTGTATTTAACAAAAATCTGTCCAAATCAGTATGAGAATTACATAGACAAAAATAAATAATTATTACACATTTATATTTTACTAGCAGTCCCCCGCGGCTTTGCTCGCGAGTATTATTCGCAACTGCTGCTAATATTTACTTTAATTGACGAACCTATTTGTACTCAAGATTGGTACTTCAGTCATCAAATGTTAAAATGTCCAAGCGGCTAGTTGAACTAACTCTGCAGCAGGATAAGTAGCTATAGCTGTCCACGCGAAAAGAAGACTTAAGTTTGTCCCTGCCACTAACAGCGACTTCGCCTGGGCCTTATTTATAAAACTGCCCATTTGACGCTGTGGGGTAGTTACAGACACATAAGGTAAGAGGTGAATCGAATGAAAAACAGCTTATTTACCCTGTGTACATCCATTGGTGACGGTGCCCTCAATTACATATTTTCAACATATTCACTGGAACTTTATTGCTATTACAAAGTTTCAGTGGGTAAAGGTTTCTCGGAAACGTATTTGGCACAGCAAACTTAATATTAGTGAGATGATATATCGTTGTTTTACTGCCAAAAGCTGCCCAGTCAAAATGAGATAAAATGATAAAAATGCTAGGAATATGTATATATTGTTCACGCAACAATTGCCCAAGTTTTAAGTATATTCGTCATTTCGTACTGTTGCGTCACATAATAGAAACGTACCACATTTTTTTGTTAATATCTACAATTTAATAGTGTTTTTAAACAAAATAACATTAATGACTTAATCACTTATGGCAGTATACCGACGATATGTCAGCTGATGTTGTAGAGGAACCTAAGTGGAAAGCGAACTGCAATTTCACCCCTTTTAAAGACTACATGTAAATTGCACTAATTCGATCTGCCTTGTAGTTTTTGTGTGTCAAAATTGAACCTTCGCACGTAGCTTTTAACGGAATTCGAGCCCAGAACCTGCCGGAATTTAGACCCGAGTAACAAACAACTGCGTCACGTAACGTCGAAATAATTCATGAAAATAAAATTTTATTAAAAAAAAAAAAATCTGTGTCCTGGGCTCATAGAGGTTGTACGACACCACGTCTCGATAGGTTACAGTAGAGTGAAACTCCTGTATAGGTTGTTTCTCGCTGCTCGTTCCTGCTTTTCGGATCGTCTGCCTTGAATACTGACCAACTTAGTTTTATTCTTAACAATCATGTTTCTTACAAAGAAAAAAAAATAAATACATATTTTTTTAAATATTTACGTAAGCATCACTCTGACGCGAACAACACCTCAATATCGCTACTTTTTAGATAGATATCGTGGGTTGATGGAAAACAAATTTTGTCCTTTTTCACCCTTTTGGGTGTCGAATTTTGAAATATTTTAAATTTACATCTTAGACATTTGTATAAGTATCCAACTGAAGTGTAAATCACATCGCTAGCCCGTTCAGTCGAATCAAAATCGATCATTCACTAAAAAAACATATATCACCCCTGCACAGTATTGAGAAATCGAATTTCGAAAAATCTGAAAACCGTTTTGCGATAATTTCTGTAATCATTATCCTAAAGCAAAAATTAATTTTATGTCTCGACTGGTTCGATAGATATCGAGGATTTATCTAAAATACGTTCAAGGTCTTTTCACCACTTAAGAGAGTAAATTTCGAAAAACCCTTGAATCACGTTTTAGAATGCTTTATTAGTATCTCGTGGACGTAAAAAAACATAACATTAGCCCGCTGGGTTCAAGATATATCGAAGATTAATTAAAAACGCTTTTCACCACTTTTCACCCCTTTTCACGTCCTTAGGTGGCGAATTTCGGAAATTCCTGAAATGACTTTTTAGGTATTTGAGTAAGCATCAATCTTAAACAAAAATTACGTCTGTATATAAAAAAACTATGGGATCGATATATATCGAATGTGAGTCGAAAACTCATATTACCCCATTTTTAACCAGTTTAGGGCCGAGTTCGGAAAATATATTTTAAATGGTACTTGGGATATTTACAAAAGCACCAATTTAAAGCAAAGAGTACTTCGATATCTCCATTGAATCGACAGATATTGAAGGATAATCGAAAACACATTTCACGTATTTTCACCCCTTTAAATAAAGAATTTCGAAACGATTTTAAATCCTGTCATAGACATTTGTAAAAGTAACCAATTAAAGTTAAAATCACGACGATAGCCAATTGTGTTTCAAAGATAAAGACGATTCATTAAAAACACATTTTGCCCCTTTTTACTGCCTGGGAGTCGAATTTCAAAAAAACCTAAAACGGCTTTTTGGGAATTTGCGTAAGAAATATTTTGAAGTGAATATCAACTCTCTATCCCGAAGGATTTGATAGATATCGATAGTTGATTGGAAACATATTTAAGGGCTTTTCACCTCCTTAAATGTCGAATTTCGAAAAATCCTTAAAATGGCTAATATGCATTTTTACGAGTGTCATATTAAAGTAAAAATCACGACAATTGACCGTCGGGTTCGAGCTCTATCGACGTTTCTTCGGAAACACATTTAACCTCTTTTCACCCACTTAGAGGTCGAATTTCGAAAAATCCCGTCTTAGTGCTCGCCTACGACCTGAGGGGAATCCCCACAAAAAATTTCACGATTCTAGTTCCAGTGGTTTGGGCTGCAGTTTGATATGTCAGTCAGTCAGTCAGTCAATCAGTCAGCTTTCATTTATATATATATATATATAGATTTCCCCACAGAGGTAAGAAGTCAGGATATGGCTTGTTGTGACGTAACTGAAACCAGTTTTTTTTTTGGGCGTCCTATCATGGCGCTGTGACGTTTTGAAATTATGGACACTTGTGTTCATGCGCATCTAAACTATAAAAAACATCTCAGAGAAGTGCAAATTAGCGACGTAAGGAGAAAAATTGATTAACTATAAAATTTCTTGGACTGGGGGTATCATTACGAACTTTTTCGTATTGCTACTGGTTAAGAAACAGGCGGTTTCCATAATTCGACAACCAAAATGGCGGCTTCACTTAGCTCCTATACATTACCATAGGAAGGCCCAACCCCCTGTATTTCTCCGTGGTGTAGCTGAATAAAAAAAAGCTTATAAAGTTTAGCATGGGCACAGAATAAATAAGTAGTAACAGAAGCGACAAGGAAAGCTTTTTAATGTTTGTTATCGTACCAGCTCTTGGGGCGTACAGGAATCGTGGACTTTGGTTTATGTGTAGTGCTTAAGATACTGTAATTAGTTTGTATATTAACTAAATATTAGAAATGGTAAACATGACTATTCTAGGCTCAACATCAGATAATAAGTAACTCTATAAGAAGATCTGTAATTGAAACTTTTTAACCATTGCTATTGTACCAGCTCTCAGGAGGCACAGGAAAGTTAACAAGCCATATTAAAATTGAAAGATTGGTTTAAACAACCGCTTATATTTCAAGAAATACTGTAGTTTGCTTATATCTCATTTACATTTTTAGAAATGGTTAATGTAGCGTTACTTACGTATCAATTTCCTCACAAATTATGAAATAGGTCTTAATAGACTGCAGTCTAACCAAACTTCTACGAACTCCGACATCATGACGATCCAAAGAGAAATCGAGTACGATAAAAATAACGTATTGTCGCTTCTGTTACTGCACTTTTTTATTATAGTGCAGAGCTTTTACTTTGGAAAGGATCACTAAGGTACATGCATGTAAATCCGATAGTCCTGCAATGATACAGTAAAATGTACTCGATGCCGCGCACATGCGTGCAGTGTCCATGATACAAAACAGTCTTTCCTTCAAACACGTGCTTAGCAAGTGCTGTAATCATAAAACATATTTTTATCATATATAGGCCTATACATAAGAATATATTTGGTATTTTGTACTGTTCATATTTCTGGTCATAAAACTTTATTCGTATTGTACTGCCTTCATATTTATAACATTGAAAATTGTGTATTAAAATATTGTTACAACAAAAATTTTATTAATTGCGTTAGAGTGTTAGCAAGACTTACATAATCACAAATACTTCAATACTTGTAAAACTGTTAAATAATAAATATTATGTTATTTTATATTTACATTAATTGTAGCAGCATTAAAGTTTAACACGTAGGCCTACAAAACCACTTAAATTGAAACTTAAAATGAAACCGACACATAAAAATATACCTTGGAAAAAAATGTAATTGAAGAATGTTATTGCCTCAAATGAGTCTTGGATCGCTAAGTGAACAAAATAGTCAATAATTTAAGCAGAACAAAACAGCACCACAAACTGACAACCTTGAAAACTGTACGACAAGTCACTCACTTGAGCAGCAGCCAATTAAGAAAAAGGAGCTGAAGACAATTTAAAACAGGTGTGTGGAGTCCATCTGGCTGGTTGTTAAAACCCGCGAAATCTCCGAATCTCTTAACTATTACACAAGCGAAGCTTCGTAGCGGCATAGTCTTACTGTAAGAACTAGCTAAGTCCTTGGGTGAAAATATAACCCATTACAACTGCGAGGAAATCGTCGTATTTACCTTGACGTCTGGGTAGGTAATAGAACACATTCCGGTGGTTATAATAAGTTACGAGGGTATATCAGTTAGGACAAATTTAAGCCTAAAGTCTGCAACCCTAGTAACCCTGAGCTAGAACAGGAGAGGAAACTGGCCGACTGGTGTGAAAAAAAAAGTAAACAAATTTAACCAAAAACCACTGCGAAGTGAAACTCAACGCAGTGTTACAAACTAAAGAAGTATATTGGACATACACCACTGCAATGACGTATGTTCAAAATACTTCTTTAGTTTGTAACTTGCCCCTGCTGCAAGAATAAAAAAAAATAACATGAATGCAGTGTCTTCAATGCATCGAAGAAATAAGCACGAAACTAATGTAATATGTAATATGCGCGGGTTGTTGATTCTAGTCAAATATGTAACAAATATTAAAAATGAGTTTTTTTTGGGGGGAGGGGATTCCTTCCGTCATAAAACTCGGAATTGTTCATAGTCGTCCATGCATATCTTGGTGATCGACAACACTTGGTTACGCACATGAGCAAACCCACCTTACCACAGATCATGACTTATCAAGGAACAAGAAATGCAGATATTCCCTATGATAAGAAAACATTTCTTAGTACGCCTGTAATTATTTCGGAAAAACCGATCTCAGAATGACCGGACCAGGAGTCAAGACTTAGTCCTTACGACGAATACGAATTTAGTGTTTTACCACTACGCTACCACATTCAGGATAATAGGTATATTGTAAACGGTTTACGGATAAAGACAACAGTGCACGGCCATTTTTTATTTACAGTATTTTCCCCGTAACTAGAACTCCTGAAAGTGTATCTTATATTTGTTGCTAAGAAATAACACAATATTTATTGCCATCCAACAGATGTCAGATAATACGGAAGTATTAATTATCTAGCAATGTAAAAGAGTGAAGTAGATAAACATTTAGAGAATGTAAAGTAAAAAAAATATCTGTACGCCGTCTGAAAACCTTGCAGCAAAAAATATTTATAGTTACAGACGGTTG
This sequence comes from Medauroidea extradentata, assembly GCA_003012365.1. Classification (NCBI taxonomy): domain Eukaryota; kingdom Metazoa; phylum Arthropoda; class Insecta; order Phasmatodea; family Phasmatidae; genus Medauroidea; species Medauroidea extradentata. The sequence goes on from PNEQ01037325.1 coordinate 7,105, forward strand.
TGCGCCATTCCTCATAAGTAGGGCCCGGTAGTTTTCGCGGAAAAATTTTTGCCCCACTTTGTTTCAGTGTCTTACGTGCACACCTGCAGTTCAACTTCATGGCTATTGACAGAGCGTATTTGTGCATAGTCGTTATTCATTTGACTGTGCCAATTAGTATACGGATAACTGCCTGACATCACGCCTGTGATTTGCGGGTTTAACCTCCACACGCTGGGTGTTACGGCATCCAATCACTGACCACATAGCAGAGCTGCAGGTGCGCACGTAAGGCACTGAAACAAAGTGTTGCAGAAATCTTTCCGCGAAAATTACCGGGCCCTACGAGTGTGTAACTTTGAAGCCCAGGTTATTTTTTGCCGCTTTAATAATTTGTTTTTTCCTGTCACTTTTTTGCATAACATTGCAGCATAAGTGCTAATGCTGCACCGTACTCAAAAGTCACCGTCTTGAGGCCATAATAAAAACACTTTATATAATTATCGAAAAAATGTTCTTGAAAAGTTGACCCATTATATCTCGGTAACAATGCTAAAAAAGACAGCATTTACAATGACATAAATCTCAATAAAAAAATTACTTTTCTTTTTCGGAGCAACCGTAGTCATAGTTTCCAATACAGATGACATTGCAAAACGATGTATTTGTGGTTAGAACTACTGATAAGGAAACCAGTCGGCAAAGAATGTCTCGTACTTACGAAAAGACTCAATTTACTAGATATTGTTAGAGATGATAGTATATCGCGAAAATGGTTGTGCCAACATACCCTTGAAAACCCTGTAGTTTCTTGCTACAAATATGATTGGGTGACATACGTCTGACACAACGTAACTGTCTGCAGACCAATAATAGGCATCAAATATTACAATAGCGGGATTCTTATCGGCTCAGTAAAATGGGAAAAGAGCTCCAAGTACAAGCTAAAGCCAGTAATCTTTCAACAAGCTGAACTTAAGTTGCAACCCAGCAAACAGTCAAGTTTTCCCGCGATAATCCATCATCTCTAATTATTGTATAATGTGCTGTAATTCGCCCTTTGCAACATCTAGGCCTTTTATTATTATTAGGAATTGTTATTAGGTATTATTATTAAGTAATAGGGACCCCCTGTTTATCGCGAAAAGAATTTTTCTTTGGTTTGCTTCAGTGCCTTGCGCGCACATCTGCAATTCTGCTTAGTGGTTATTGGCAGCGTGTCTGTGTATAACATTTAACTGATCCAATTACAATAATGTCCCTGCAACACCATACGTCCGAGATTAGCCAGAAGAATCCCTAGGTTCGTGACAGTTAAAATATCCAATCGCTGACCGAGAAGCAGAACTGCACATGTGCACATAAGGCATGGAACCAAAGTGAGGCAAAAATCTTTTCGCGAAAAACAGGGGTCCCAATTAATTACGAAAATGGTAAATAGCTGCGGAATAATATGGATGGATTCCACACGAACATTTTTAATACGGCATGCGTTTTATTTAAGCTAAACCCATTATTTTTGACCAATGTGTTTGTTCTCCGTACTGTCGAACACACCGGTAGTTGTAACGAAAGGAAGGGGTGTATTATGTACCGCAATAGATCACGCTCAACTTCTCGTGACAGAACGTGCATTTTAGTAGTCTAGTTTGAAATGGTCTGAAACGTCAGATTTCGAATATTCCATTTCCTTTTACGGTTCGCCTTCATCATAGAACGTCAACGTACTAACAGGAGCCATCATTGGTTGCGCCGTTCTTGACGCGAGTAGATGATGTATGTCGGGAAGTAACGATATTTGTGTTAACAGTGTATCATGAGTTTTATACGCCAGTAAACATCACACCATATATGTTACTGGCAGTCTGGCACCGACATGTTTTATGTAGTTTCCCGCGTCGGTCAAGTATTTCTTGTCGATATATAGGTTGTTCACTATAAACTGAACACTCAGCTAAACTTGTAATTAATTAAAAATATGTTTTATTGCGCCAATAGATGTTAAGTTTCGAGAGTGTTGAAACGTTTACACTAGTGTTTAGTTTCATGGAAATTTTCATATTAAAATTAGTAATGATGGCCGCAAAACGGCTGAAAGAAAACTTTATGCACTTCTCACATTATCGTGAATGGCCTATAGAAATACTTCTTTCCATGTAATGTTAAAACGGTATTGTTAAATAAATAACTGTGATTATCTTTATTTAATGGAAGGTCGAGTTAACATACTACTCAGTGGTAATACGCTGTGAAAATTATTGGTTTATTAATTGACTTAGATACAAACGTACACCAGTACGGAATAAATAGAATACACTATAAATACCAATAACGAAAAACAATTATAATTGAAAGTTCACTTCACAGAGTGGGGTAAACAATATTTACAGAGGAGTTGTTGAATACAGTAGAACCGTTTCAACTTTTTAATTAGCACGTAAAGAACATGCTGGTGAAAAAAAAAAAAGCGGCACGATATTACAGATATTTCTTTAATTTTTGTATCAAAGGATGTTAACAGCTAATTCGTGAAATGTAAATGTTATTAAAATATATGCTTAAATAAGGCATTTAATAACGCGCTCTGTAAGTATTATAGTTAATGTGAAAACTGTGAAGCTTCGCAGGTTAATAATATTTCATCAGTTCACAATTATAAAAATAACACTGGAAAAATCAATTTGCATTAGCACAAATCTATACAAAAATTAAATTGGATTACAATTATTTAAATATTTACAACCTAACTTTGGCTTTTAACGAGAACGTATTAACATAGAAAGTGATCCAAAGGGCTATGAAAACCACTCCATAAAATACATGTTCTGCAATTATTCTAAATATAAAATTGTTACGCTACGTTAACTACCATGGTAAGTTTAACTGTGGCAAGCCAATGACTATATTCTCCAGTTGGACAGTCAAGTATTTTGCTTTAAAATTTCATTCGGAAGAAATGGAGGGGAGAGTGAGTAAGAGCTTTTGGTCGAGGTCTGCTGCTGAGGGGTGACATGAGGTGAGAGTGGAGCTGCGCCGAAATTAACGGCGTGGAAAACAGGAGATCCCAGAGAAAACCCGCAGACCAGCGTCATCATCCGACTCGATTCCCACGTGCGAAAATTCAGGAAGGACCCCGCCGAGGGGAGATGTGCTGATAGACAAAAGGAGGGAGGGTCCACGATCTTAAACTGCACAGGTGAACAAAATCATATCGGTTTCTTGTTTAGAGTGGTACGAGTCAGAAACTGTTCGCCATGTTTTCAAAATGGCCACCCGGATGAATGTATTTTGTGTCCGAGGCCTAGAAGCGCGGAAGCGGTAAGGGTGACACAGCAAGCGTATAACCACGCCTCACCTTTGCATCTGGGTGCAAGACACTATATTATTTTCATCAATAGTCTTGCCTCTACAAGACACCCAAGACACCCATGTTATGACGTTTTAATAAAATGAAAGTGTATTTATTATACACGCCTATACCCACTGTCGACATTTCCGACCGCGATAAAATAAACTTCTAAGTCAAGTAGAGGACCTGAAATGCGTACATATACGTGTGTTACGCTTACGCTATTCCTAAGCAGACATTATTATGACAAGTTGATCAATTTTCGAATAAAATTTCATCGACTGAAACTCTGCAGTGTACTCGTCGAAGATCCAGAAACCGGCCTGTTGAATGTAGGAAACAATAAAACTCGATTTTAAATTTCTTTTATTTTTGAAAAACTACTTAATTGAATTTCTTTCAAGTAAATAATGTAGAATTAGCAATGTAAAGGGACGTTAAACGATTACCATTACTTACTAACGTATTTGAGTAAAATAATACAACAAAACTACACTAAATTAAAAAAAAACTGTTTTGTAAAGTCCATTAATTTATTTCAAAGCTGCTGACTGCCTAACTTCCTAGTTTAAGAAAAAAATAAAACATAAAATATGCTCAAGAGAGCCAAGTTAAGCATGCAGATATTAAAAAGTGATAATTAATAAAATTATTACATATTTATTGTTACACAAGTTTAGCAAAAACTTAAATGTGGGCAATTGTCTGAGCTCTTTGGGATATAGGTCATATACTTAGAAATAAAAGAGTTGAATTAAGTTATTGATTTACTGGCTCACAAAGCTTACAAAAATACACAAAACAGTAATCAACTATAACTTTCACAACACAATTAATTATACACGCAATTACTACTGTGCCACAGAAACGTTAATTAACTTTGACAATTAAAGCACAACAATAAGTACCATTAATGAAAGACTACAAATCACAATAAAAGTTTAGTCATATATCCAATCAACAGTCTTTCAAATAGTGACAGTTTACAACCTTAATAGTCCGAAGTGGTGATGAATCGCCGTGTGCTGCGCAGCACCCCGAGTGCACCGCTGTCTTCATTCACTCTTGAGGTCTTCGGTTCGACTCCCGTCACGCACCTCCTCTTCGCCGTCAGCCCGCCGTAGCAGTCCTCTTGTTTCGTCCAACACTGCTCCGAAGGTAGCCGCCTGCCGCCTCACAGTAGAATCTGACGTGACCAAGATGTCTTCACCAGTCACTCTCCACACGCATAACACCTTCCTCTAGCACGACCAATAGCGAACTCTCTCCAAATCTGATGATTCGGGCCTTTTATACTTGGTGAAACAGCCGGGAATTCGCCGAATTAAAGGGGTCTAAAAATAGACATTACCTCATGTTTCGGACGTGGCTTGAGCCTCATAGGCCGGCCTCGTAGGGCCAAGGCGCAGTTCAAACAGGTCTCTATAACGTATATCGTTGGGGGTTTACATCATGGGGCAGCCCGGCTCGTGAGTCATGGGCTAGTCCATAATGTTTTTCGACACAGCTTCCAACCACCCGGCCCTCAGAAGCACATCATGTAACATTATTAAAATTTTTATTTATTTCAAAATGGCTACCCAGGGACAGCATCGACTGGACTTGTGAGAAGGCATCCCTTTGATAGTATTTGGAGACAGTGAAAAAGGAATTATTTTGGAGCTCGAAAAATAATTAGGGAAATTTTTAGGGAATTTGAGGGAATTTTGGAGAGGAAAAAAGGAAACTATGTCGATCGAGACATGACATCACAACATAGCGGAAAATGCTAAACTGTCAAGAATCCTCTATCAAACTCCATTTTCAAAAGGAACATAAACCTATTTCTTATTACGGAACAGAACTCATGATAAAATAAGTCGTTTGTCCGTGTAGCCTTGCTAAGAACATGGTTGTAAAAGAAGAAGATGGTCTACATCTGGCAGGACATCCACTGCAAAAGAATCAAAAACAAAAACATCCTAGTGCACTTAGTGGAACATAAAACTTGTGTCATGAACCTAAGCGCCTTAATAAATAAAAAACAGAATTCAGATACGAGGAAAAATACTATTCGCAAAGCTATTTAACACGAACTACTGAGAAAAATTAAAGTCACTTCTTTGATTGAAGCAAATATAATGTACATAGGTTCTAAGCTCCTGGGTTGTGGCAGCGTCGTTGTCGCGAAAGCTTGCGAACTTTTATAATGTACGTTAGCCTACACTACATTGCAGCAATGGCATATGTCCATAATATTGCCTGTAATCACTGACATTCTTTGCAAATATAAGATTAAGAAATAAAAAGGAATAAGCTACCACGCAGCAATATTATTACTTTTGTTACATACAGCCTACATGAACAGCTAATTTACACAGAAACTCTTTTATATGCAATATTAAATAAAATATTTTATAATACGAATAACAGGAATTTATGAATAAATAACAATAATTAAAAAAATGGTTCATGCATTCCAGGCGTAATCCGGGATTCGAAATTGCAAACATGTATTAAAAAGAGCAAACGTTTCTTCCATTGAATGCAAAAATTACATTCGAGGAATTTAATGGCAGAAATGATTGGCAATTATCAAGATAATTTCATGAGCTGTGCAGCTTCAATACGTGAACGAGTTGAGGCCGACAAAAATATCCTGTGATAAATAAACCGAATTGACCGTTTAAAACTGCTCTGAGGTGGACTATGCCACTCACCAAGTGGCAGTAAACTGAGATTATTAGAATATTTTCTCTCAAAACAAAAATCAGTTGTTGCCTTAAGTCGAATCTGTTAGGATTCTGTGCCCAAAACCAAACAAATATTTTCTATCTGTGTTTTTTTCGTTTGGTTGGGGAGGCGTAAGTAAGTCAGACGATATTAAAAATATTAAATTAATACACACAGTTAATGTTTGTACAAAGACCTTTAGTATTTAAAGTGAGGCTTATAACGTTTAGTTTTCTTCAGCCTAGGAAATTCACGTTGTTCTTAGTATTTATCTAATGCATCTACTGCAGAGTGTTATGATTAACAGTTGACGTGCTCTATGAGGTTACTAAAAGGTTTTTAATGGTAAATTAACTCCGTACATCCTCATGTATGATTAGCTTGTAAATTAACCGTTTTCGTAAAATCTCAGTCTCCAAACCTATCGGAATTAAAATTTTGCCAAAGCTCAAATAAAATAATTGAACATGCTAAGTTCGTACACATACAGTACTAATGATATAATTTAAACATTTACGTTCACATTGTTAACCATAATTGCACTGAAAAAAGGTGAACGACACGAAATTAAAAACCAACGTGGTTTGTGACTTGTGTTCAATGTACTAGGGAATACGGATACCAGGGGCGTGTTGAATTTATGCACATTAACACAAACACCAAAGAACTAAAAAAATGAACAGTACTACGCGGAATATGAAATTTGAATTAAATACAAATATAACCACTGTTTTTCAGTGATAGGAAGCGAGGTTAATTGTATGCGACCAATTTCTTAACGCACGCTATATACTACTTCACCTAGATTATTTTAGTGTAACATGCATGCAGTTCCTTAGATAAATAATTACAAAGTACTCTCTGGATACCTTCCAAATATACTGCCACAGAATGAGAATTAAAATTACACCAAAAAGTTTCATTTTATTAATTGCATTTTGTCAGAGAGACGGAAGTCATCACCAACCCTCCATTTCGCTGGCCATAATTTGTCAAGCACGCTTGGGCGCATGTTGTAAAATTTAATTTTCTGCTGACCATTCCGCTAAGCAGTTAGTGCTTTTATTTTCTCCACCGGAAAAAAATGGTGTACTTGTGGCTAGGGAGTTTATTACAACACGACTGGACACGGGAAGGTTGGGAGGCGGGGGGTATATGAAAGGGGAATCATGAAAGGAGCGCGACCAGAGCTCTTCGCCTCGATGGCAGACGAGAGCGTGGTGCGTTTGAAACATGTATACTTGCGGTCCAATTAGTACTTCCCCGTCCACTCCCCAAACCAACTATACGAGGTCCGACGACAAAACCGCACACATACGAGTCTGTGGAAAGTGTAATGCCAGGTTCACATGTAGGCCGATCATGTTTAACAGGCAAGACGGACAGAACAGATACAGTAGATATCCTCGTTGTTGTAGCTAGGTTAGAAAATATTATGTTTAAAAAATAATGGTGCACACGTCTTAAAATACATAAATCATCACCTCAACTCTTCCCGCGCTGCTTTTCTCGGCCCAGCTACTTCGCGTACAGACCCCGAGGGCAATTTCTGTGTTGTCTGTAATTTCGGAGCGGCGGGCAGACATTTCGGCCTGGACCTCAAGTTCAAGGCGCGGCTCGAGAAGAAAACGAAGAAGTGTTCTGATTGGCTGAAACACCCTTCCGGTGCTTTGTTCTGTCTGTTCAGAAGAGTTTGACAAATGACATGCCTTGCCAAAACTATGACGAAACTTCCGACGACCCACTGGTAAAGTCTCAGGTGAAGACTCAAAAGGTTACTCGGGTTAGAATCGCATAGGAGTGCGCGATAGTTAAATTTTTTTTTTTGGGGGGGGACAAGTATATATTTGGCCGATATGTTGATCACCTCTAAAAAAAAGGGGGGGATGTTCCTCCCCTGGAAGAGTTTAGATTGCAAAATGTAAAATAGAGGCTATTTAAGGAGTATTTAAGTATAAACTTTAAATATATCGCTGGTAGGAGTGTAAATATTTTTACATGATGTTTTGAGGTATATGTCCTCCCGACCCCTTGCCTGGTATTAGAAAATTAAAGCAAGAATGGAAAAAAATAGGGCGGAGAGAGAAGCAAAGGTATGCCGCGTACTGCATCACTTTTGCAAGGGCGGAAGAAGGGAGCGATGGCCTTTGGGCCACAGAACATGTATGTTTGGCGTACATGTGAACCAGGCATAAGGGGTGAGCGGGATAGGTGGAACATCGCAGGGTGGCTCGCACGTGCCTAGCAGTCGAGTCAAGAAAGAATTTATTTACTAGACCCCCACCCCTTCCCATTGGACAACTTTTCCACTCCAGAATCACCCCGGCCATGGCTTGCCTCATGTGGACGTAGACATCCGGAATAATTTAATAGCTGCTTCGGCCGCAACACAAATCAGTCGCCGCAGTTTCGATCCCAACCAACATTCCACACACTCCACACCCCCTCTTGCACAAACCTGGTTTAAACTACCTTGTGCCTATTAGCAAATACAAACCGCCACATTTTAAGGTAGGAAGTCACAACTACGCCAACACACAGAGGTATACGGTTAACGCTGAGTTCATTATTTATTTCCTTTGGTATGACTCGGATACGATTACCCGCTCAAACCAAACCGAATAGGTGAATTCAAGTTTGGAAAATATAAACAACATATTACCAGCAAAAGTAAAATAATCGTTAACTAAAAATAAAAATAACTTATAAAACATTGTCATACATGATGTGAAAGTGTGGGGCCATCTCACGCGCGTGGACATGTTTAGAAAAATATACTCCTACTTGTCCGCTCTAGTTAACGCTACCGAAGTTCCAGACATCCAGAAGAGTAAGTGCAAAGAAGTTGGAATTAATAGGGCACATGAGGTGAAAAACATTTTTTTTCAACAAAAAAATAACATCGCTTTAAAAAAAAATCTATTCTGAAAAAAAAAACACACTAAAAAGTAAAAACAATAATTACAGCACGGGCCGCAACGGCAGGCGTATACACTGTTATTTATTTCCGTAAATTCACGGAAATATTAATAGAAAAGTACTGTAACTGTACGGAAATGGCATCCGTAGTTTTTAGTTTACTAAAGTTTGTCCTTATTACCAGTTTACGGATGTTTGACAGTGACTTTCCATAAATTCGTGGAAGCATGTATCTACATTTGTAAAGTATTTATTGTGTTTCTTTAAGAAATGCTGTTATTAATTATCACTATGACGCCTAGAGTTAATGTGCATGCACACTGATGCAAAACGAACAGACGAGATGCGGAGCTACGAGCAATACAGCCAACGACTCGTATCGCGCATGGGCAAATGGTCGAACATTTTTTTTTTTCTTATAATGGTACTGATGAAATTCTGTAAAACCAGGACATCAAAAACAATGTTGTCTCCTAAAAAGTTGGTTTTATACCTCGGCATGTAACTCGCTCATTGACTATCTTATATCATTGTAGTGTATTGGTTAGATTGTCTGTCCGGTAACCTGAAGGGTTCGAATCCCGGCAAAGTCGTGAAATATTTCGGAATACTAAATGGTGTGTCAAGGTCTCGAGAAAAAACAGTTCATACTTCTGGAAAATGGAGAGCAAGTAATTTAAGTAATTTTAATTTTTGTGAGGAAAATCGGATTGTCTGTAATTTAAGCAGGATTCCGTTATGAAAGAAAACTGAATTGTCGTTATTTTACAAAGATTTATTGATAATTTTTAGCCAGCACTTTTCTGTAAATTTCACGGAAATATTTTCTAACAGTGTACGGGGGTACTGGGAGGGGAGCAGCTTGAGTGAGCGACCCGAATGCGGGCAGCCGCGTGAGGGAAGATGTCGTTGACAGTTGTGTCCGATATCTAAATTTTCTATGCGTTTGTATGCTATCTCAAGTTGTGTTCGAGTGTGGTTTCTTGATACTTAGAATCGCCTTCAGGTATTTATATTGGTTTTACACATCTGTGTTCATTTGTCAATAGATTTTCAAGGTGTCGCTTCGCGTTCCTGTTTTGTTTACTTTTGTAAATAGGTTTATTTGTAATAAATGCGTCGCTTTAAACAGTTGTGTTCTTTTGTAAATTGGTTTAGTTATGTATGGCTACATTATAGAATTAAGGTAACTTTAAATAAATTTCGTCAATTTTAGGAAATTTCCAAAACATTTCTTAAAAGCTTGACTGGCACTGACTGCAAATATAACAATAATTGTATACTACTGTATTAATAAATTGACTGTATTCAAAGTAGTCTAAAAATAACGCAATTATTTTTAGTGCATTTTTTTTCAGAGTAGATATTTTTGAAGTCAATGTTATTTTTTGTTAAAAATATTTTATTTCTTGGCCATTGTATAGAGTTCCGGTACCTACCTTCCACATTCGTGCTGTTTGTCGTTAAGGAGTTCAGTTGTCCCTTCGCGGTCCAAGTCCATCCAGCACGTACTTGACCGTAGTTAGGTAATTATCTAGTCTTGGATTTTCATAAACCTGCTAATATCTCAATCACTATACACTTCTTATTCGATTTTGAGGAGTTATATGGTGTATCTTCGTAGTCCAAGGTCCAATGCCAATAGAACCCCCTTGAAAATATCCCCTTTCCACAAAAAAAAATTTCCAAACAGGTTTTTAAATGACGGACTTCTGAGGTAACGAACATAAAAAAAATACAACTGAATTGATAATCTCTACCTTTTTTTAAAAGTCGGTTTAAAAACGTTACCAACATTGGCATGATTCTTATGCACGCGTGTAAGAAAATAAAAAAATATGAATGCATTTTATACTGCTTATTAGCGACACTTAAATGCCGGTAGAATGTATATGTACCATCTAGAATGTCCAGAAACAAACACATAATGAGCACACCACGCGAATCCTAGGTTGAATTGATGACGAAAATGTAAGTAACAAGATGTTGAATGACGAAATTTTACGTGCACAATGACGTTGTTTCGCTACAAGTTTGCTATTGCGTACTTTTATACGACAAAACAAAAATAATAATTACCTTAAGTTCTCGATTCCGTGTGAGCTAGTTCAACATGACGTCAAAGAATTTGACGTCACTCATTTTAATTATGCAAAATTAATTTTACGATTCAGATTTCTTTAAAAACCGGTAACGCGAATTCGTAAGCATTAAAGAACAACATTTGTGCATTTTTTTTTTTTTAATTTTAGTACGCCGATGAAACAGGACAATGCTTGGCTGCAAATAAATCAGTAGTACAAACATTATCAAAAGATTGCGGTCAATACAAATTAATGCACACAGCAAATCGTAATACTGCATACATACATCTCGTTAAACGTCAACAAAAACAATGCAGTCCAGATTACCTTCCGTCAAGTGGCCCACCTGGCGGTGAACCTAAGAAGTAAAGTACATTGTAAAGAACCACTACACTGGGTATTTGGGACATTTTCTGTACGAAGTGTTATTTACGTTGACATTTAACGAGATGTAAGGAATTGAGCTCTGCCATGGTAATCAAGCGTTTCCGGACATATGTCAATGTCACATATTTTCTTCCTTTGGGTGTGTGTGTGTGTGGAATGTTTCCTGAAAGTTTAGCCGTGCCTTTTTGAAACACCCTATATAATTAAAGGATACTCGTAAATTTACACAAAGTCGATCCGGATTCCATGTAACGTCATAAATCAAAACACATTGGTTGCTATACGTGTAGAGGTTCGGGGAATCTCCCATACAGCATTATTAGCACTTAATGGTGTTTGTATATAATGGACGTTTAAAATATGGATAAACAACTTGCAAAAATTTTACAAATATATACATTCCCGGAAAGCTTTTCAGTATAAAAAAATATGCGATTTAACATATTCTCGTTACACACAGACATATAGTTAATTACTGAATGAACATAGGCTACTATACATACAAAATTAATATTCGGAGAAATGTTTGTTTCGTTGTTTCTACAAGTTTGGTAGCACTACACACACTACACTTGAATCGGCGAGAAATGAACCACTTCGGTGAAACTCCAGTCGTTTCGTTCAGAAATAAGCGACTGAAGTTAGTGAAACAGTGCTAGTTGTTTGAGTTACTTTAAAGATACTAATTTAAAAGTTACTTCCACTTCTTGTTAGTAAATTTCACATGACCGTGTAACAGTTTTTTATGCGAATTCAAAATATTTATCAGTCAGAAACAAAATTTTAACGGGAATTTAAGTGACTAACATCTCAGTGATTGTAACCATTGATTTGGATTTAGCGCGCAGCTTTACTTGATACCTTTCGTGTCATCGTAAAATAATGCCGAATCCTAAAAACTTGAACTTTTTCAGACTAATCGTATTCGAATTCGTAAAGTCAAGTAATCTGATAAGTAGAGCCACGATTTTATGGCGAAAAGATTTTTGCATCGTTTGGTTTCGATGCGTCATGTGCACACCTGCAGCTCTGCTACATCGTCTGTGATTGGATGATTTTACGCTCAGTGACCTTGGCAAATTATAGACGTACGGAGTGACAATAATCTTATTCTGATTGGTGCAGTCAAATGAGAAACGTGACTGAACATAGACACGTTGCCAATAACCTTGAAACAGAACTGCCGATGTGCACGAGAGACACTGAAACAAAAGTGGGGCAAAAATCTTTTCGCGACAAAATCGTGGCCCTACTGATAAGCTCTAGTGTATTTCGTGACTTAAAACCTACGATATCCGTCTATTGAAATTATTTAATGTTATTCAGAAGCATTAACATGACAACAATTTGTTAAATGCTGTTCTCAGACACGAGCGCTTAAATTAAAGCGTGTGAAATTAAGCAGATGTTCACGTATTAGTCACCATCCCCTTAACCTTTGAAGCGGAGTATAGTTTTCACGGAATTCCTTCTAACAATGTGTGCGCCTAATCGGCCATGCTTTATTCATACGGGCACTGCTCCACGTGCCTAGCGAGCAGGCTCAGGGCAACGACGAACACACGGCGCAGTGCTTTGCGTTGTTTGCTGCCGAATTTAAGTTAAGTGCAGCTACAAGGCGCTGCTGTTTACATACGGCGAGCGAAGGCTCCCAGAGAGCCGGCCGCTTAAAACGTTCTGAAAAATTCAAGCACGCACGTTACGAGAAGAATAAAAAAAATCACGGAGGAAAATAAGCACATACGTCAACCTATGTTTTCTTTCTAGGTTTCGACAGCTCGGATGAAAAAAAAAAAAAAAGAATAAAACTATAAATTATTTTGTACACAGGGGGGAAAAAGTAATTATAAACACCTATGCATAAACAGTTCACTGTCAAGTTAATCAAAATTTTCTTTTTTTTTTTTTTCAGGCGTATGCAGCAAAAGTAATTTGGAGATAATATTGGGAAGTATAGTAATGGTCTTCACGGAACTCAACCCAGGTAGGTAGTCAGTGGCGGCTCGTGGGTTGTTGGCAGGTAGGGTACACACTGCAGAGAACTGTATAGTGTTGTGTGCTACTTGACGCTACAACCACCGACACAATGGTATTTAGGTACCGCTTAGTACTGACTGAGTCATGATAGAATAAGCAGCCAGTAGATATTTCATGGGCACTGGTTCACAGGAGTGTACAGTTCTCGGCAACTAGTGCCCTACCTGCCAACAATCCTCGAGCCGCCACTGGTACGCTAGGTGTAACTCCTACAAATACGGTCATCCATCAGTTCGTGTCACATTTTTCGAAAGGAAATTCAAACATACTTTCGAAAAAAAATCATATCGCTATCACAAAGGTTTCATAAATGTTCGTAAATAAGCAGTTAATTTTCTAGGTGAAACTTGAGACTTTTGTGCGCCCCTGTTTATCTGTACAGCTAAATTTTCCAATTACCTGTTTGGGAATTTAACGCCACGACGCCAAGTTTGTGGAAAAAATCAAGGAAACACGTTACCAACACATTTCCTGACAACGAAAATGATTCCTTACAACGGTACATACACAGAACTTGGAATTTCCATTCAATGCCTACTTTTCAACATATGTAGATGTTGATATAATTCACTGGATAAATCCCTCGTGAAAAAAAAAACGCAATCCTAAATTATTATGACTAACTGCATTATTAATTCAGGTTTTGTTATAGCGTGTTATTTAAACATATGCCGTCCTCACTCGCGTGTTCCGCACCATGATTTCCAATCTTACTTCTTTGTTAAACAAATTTCTTCGTAAAATCAACGCAAATCCCACCAGAATATCACGCTTGATATACGGTACGAGTTACGAAATGTTGAAAGCAACAGCATTTGTACTTGAAAAATGTACACAAAATAAATTTGTATTCAAAATAGAAGTTGAACAAATATTTTTATCACGACAAATAAGCGAAAGAAAAATATATTTTATGAAAATTATTGTATGTAAAATGTACGATTCGTTGCTGGCGTTAATATAGCTTAGCAGACTGTTTGAAATAATCTTGCTACGAAAACGAACGATTTTGAGCAATATCGTGGACGTACTTTGCTGCACTATGTCGTCCCAGATACCAACTAAGACAAAAACAACAATAAGAAAATCAAGCTTGCGGATTGAACAGTTATGCAACCCACGTCCCTGTCCAGCCAATAGCGCAAACACTAAACTAGGACAATGTTGCCTGCGGCGCCAACACTTGTGATGGGGTTTACCTATGGTTCGATTCCCGGCGAGGTTGGTCGGATATTCGCATGTGGGAATCGTGCAGGACGATGACGTTGGTCAGCGGGTCTTCTCGGAGATCTTCAGTTTCCCCAATCCTTTCATTTCGGCGCTGCTCCATACTCACATAACGTCACACCTCACCAGCGCTAAAGGCCATGGTTTTTCATTTAATTCAAACAATTGCAAATAACTCAAATATTTTTTAACCAAATGCTTTGAAAAAATGTAAGACTGTGTGCAGTCATCCGATACACAATTCTGCCAGAGCATTTTTAAAAATAATTTCCCGTTTGCATAGAAAAATTTTTCTTAATTCCGGCTTATTTTCACTACGAAATATGTGATATTTCATGGGCAAAAATCTTAAAATCCGTTTGGTGTATTGCAACAGAAAAATGCAGATACAAACAATAATATATTAGTGTTAAAATTGTAAGAATGCATTTTGATATACGTATTAATTTGCGTTAAGAAATATTTTCGAATCCACTGCAAAACTAAAGAGCGAGGCCTTAAGACCTATATGTTAAGCGCTGACCAAAAAATCTCACTCTGTAGCACGACCAGGTTGCATTAATCGCAGACTTAGGCGAATAACCTGCTGGTCTTGCAAGGAATTTCGTTAACTACCACATAAAGAAGCAAAAATAAATCAGATAAAAAAAATAAACAAAAACTACATTGCCAGAATTACGTTTATGTTTACCACTAAGAAATTGTGGTCAGCCACAAAATAACGTATTTACTACAAAATATATAATATTACAGGGAACATTTACTATAAAAATTTTCTTTGCTGTACAATGATACATCACCAACGTAAGAATCCCATTCAAACGTAAAATGTAGCCACGTATTCGACCATCTGCAAATTTAGCTTTAAACACGATTAAACATGGCTGCCGAATGTATTTAACTGAACAGGTTTAAGACCTCGAGTGTGACCGTGGCCTAAAACGCGCTAAAAAGTTCCAGGTTAGTGGCACCCAAACTACCTGTGGACGGGAGTGTTTAAACTGGCATGAGCTCCACCCACACAGGCCTGCAGGTCAAGACAAGCGTTCAATAGAAATACCGGCATAGCAGGGTCTACGCTGGAAATGTTATTATTCGTATGCTAACCATCTTCTGTGCCACGTCAAATGCTGTTTTGGCATGATTGAACACCAACGGTAACTTCGCATACGAAGCTCGTTTACGAAAATTGTTCGTGCGGTCAATAGCCAGGGAACTTCGAAATTCATATACGTATGAACAATGTTTGAAAGTACTGACATATTTCATAATCATTTATTAGGGTTACGATTATGTAGCGAAGAAATTGTTGCCCCACTTTGTTTCAGTGTCTCACGTGCACATCGGTAGCTGTGCATCATGGTTATTGGCAGCGTGTCTTTGTTCAGACACGTCCCTCATTTGACTGCACCGATTAGAATACAATTATTGTGACTCCGTACATTTGTAACTTGCCAAGGCAAGTGAAAGTTAATTCACCCAATCACTAGGGACAGGAAAATTTAGCGAATTCAATGACCTGCAAGTTAGAATCAAATATCCTATGCACAATCAAGCCCCGACCATTAGTCCACTAGCTGCTACTCAGTGAAACAGCAGGCAACGAACGAATAGACGAGGCTTGAGTATGTATAGTACAATGGATTCTAGCTACCAATCAGAGACGATGTAGCAGAGCTGCAGATGTATACACGACGCATTGAAACCAAGGGGTGTGTGACGAATAATTTAAACACAAAATTACAATCGTATTGTGAAATACTGTCACTTATAACATTATTAACTGTGATCTAGATTATAATTTAGTATTCACTTTAAATAACGAACATCAAAGATAATGCGAACTATAAAAATATTATCACCTCAACACTAATCACTTTAGGCTCAAACGTTTTTATTATTCTATAGCAACTAGCTACTTATTTTTCGTATGTCTGCATATAACGAATAAATAACCATTTTACACTTAAATTTACGAGTCTAAGATATTGCACTAAAATCACCCATGCTTGCTGCTACTGTCATTCAAATTTGAATCCAATCCAATTTTCCGATTGCTTAGTGCTCGAGAAAATAAAGTCACAGAGTAAAATTAACAGACGCGCGAAATTAGCTCTGGCAAATTTCGTGTACGAACGAAAGAGAGGTGGTGCAGCATATAAGTTTCATCACACGGATACTCGTACATGATTTTTGACCATACCGAAGATCTTTGTATACGAATGCTGCAATTGGTTTTTCGAGCATAGGCCCCCAAATGAACGCTTTGCGATTAGAGGCGATGAGGAAAGTGGGTGAGCCAGTAAGAGTCAACCTTACAGCTCGCATGTTTCTAGAGACCAATCGCGCTCGTTGTAGTCCAAAAGCACACTAATTAAATTTGTAACAGTAAGGTATTACTGCAAGCGCTGAAAACCAAAAAACTGAACTACAGATACCACGATCTACTTTTCTCCTTTATCGAATGAAAAATGAGCGCCGAAGATTTAAAAATGTAATTTTTCGCCACTTTCGCCATTTTAGTTCTCTTCAATGCATACGATACGACTAAAGTGAAATGTAGCATTTGCAGATAAAAATTTTTCACCTTTACTGAAAAAAAAAAAAAAAAAAAGAGAAGAAGAAAAACGTATTTTCCGAAGTTATTTACCGAGATACGGGTATACGCGTAATCACTGATTTTACAGACCAAGTCTTGCTAGCAACTCTTTATCAGCAAATGTGTTAGTCCAGCTAGAATCAGCCCTAAGAATTTTTTTTTTAGGTACTAGGCCTAATCCATAACCATATTGCATTAGATCAATAAGAGTAAATGTGTGGCAAAGTGACAAACATGTATTGGTGGCTGTTCTGACACAAAATTTAATTTATTTAATAATGGTGCGAAACACGAAGTGTGCCGTTGTGAATTTTCCCACAAATGTTAGGAAGACTTGGCAGTTAAAACTTCGTGGGGAAGTAAATACTTTGTCACAGCCAGTCCAAGGTGTCAGATCTGGTAGCTTAAGCTCCCCTGAGCCCCGTGGAGAGAGAAACTGCAACGTCTTCACCAAACTCGCAGTCGTACTAAAATTTAACCGAGTTTCGTGCCCCGCCATGCTTTTTACTCTGGAGGGTAATGCTTATTTATGGAAATGGTCGCCTGACTCTGCATTCATTCTGTCAACGGGTATCCTCACTGGGCCACTGAATAAGAAATCCCGCGACTTTAAAAACTTGCTACAAAAGATATCAGAAGTTCAAACCATTATTTATTAAAGCGATATATTTCAGTACCTGGAGCTCAAAAAGCGCAAGGCATTGTTGTCACCAAGTAAAAGTAACAGTTTAGCAAAGGGTATTTACACTTATTTGACTTTTTGTAGTATAATTTATCAGCCAAGCTACGCACCGTCGTCGAATTTATAAGGGCTAGGAACTTATGTTGGTTTATCGTGGGATTTAAAAATCGCACAATTGCACATACAAATATAGAATACACACGTTAATAACCGTACAGTAAGGCAGGAATAAAGATAATTTTTGTAATAAACCCATTAGAAAGCACAGTTTAACGATTTTAATTAGCGCGTCGTGGTTATTTAATGCCATAACAACTTTGCTGTCCTGGGCGCAGCCAGGTTCGATTGGGATGGAGGGTTTAGATAGCTAAATTGAATTTCATAATTTATTACTATCCTTACCAAATCCTACATTAAGCATACAACCCTTGCGATTCACAATCTGTAGAGCAATATTTACATATGTTAATAACAGGTAATCTCCCTTAAATTCTCAATTACTACTGTATTATACCGTTAATAAATGACTGTCTTTCAAATCAGTAATCCGATCTCATAAGTCTCTTTCCAGAAATGTCTCGCAATTTACAGCTACGTCTAACCTGTTCGTCTGTTCTCGCACTCACACCACTGTAACAGTCCCATCATCGTCCACACTTGCTGCACAATCTCTCCTTAACACGCTGGTCTCGTCTCGTTCCCCACTGCCAAGTCCGTCGTTAACACTCACAGGCTAAGCGCCACAATCAATCTGCCGCAGCTCACAGTAGGCCGGTATTTATCGTCGCCTGCGACGATACCCAGAACATTCCCATGGCTCGCTGACAATGCTGGTTGATGTATGCCGAATTTTGCAGGTGTTGTGGTAACATTAGTCACGTCCAAGCAGTCCGAACTAAGTGCTTGTCACGGATGATTGACAGGTACCCACCAATTCGAAGGCCCTTGACGTCAGCTCAGCATGATCGGCCCGTATCGCAAGGGACGGGAAGATGGGGGAGGAAAAAGGGCGCAATCCGCCACCTAAACGCCGGGACTGGTGGAAGCGAGCAGGGTAGGTGTCATGGCTCATCAGGTCGCTCAGCCCCCATATTATCGAGAACGCAGTCTCACAACTTTATGTTATAAGATAGAAGTAACGAACGAGTAAATTAGCCTATTTCGTAAAGCTAAAAAAAAATTGCTTCATAAAGAGTAACATGTGGCTGGAAAGGAGTGAAACCACGGTATCTCAATTACATATTCACTAAATATTGAGGCATAAAGTCGCTGCTGTTTCGTGCTCGAGTTCGACTTACATTAATTTGTACGTCTGCCATTTGAAGCCGTCACATCAGTGAAGACCAACGAAAAATCACCAAATCAGCAATGATAGCTTAACTACAAAAACTGATACTTTTATATGTTTGGCGATTTCTGTTTAATAAGCACACATTATCGTGACATAACCAAAATTAGTAACATTTATTGATAAGATTAAATAGAGGCAATCAAACAAGAACCATCATATAAACCCACTGCAACGAACGAGGGTCATTGTTGTCCAATAACCGAATTTACTCTATCAGCATTGTTCGCACGTTCGCACAATCTAGTGGCCTATGTCCCAGTGAAAAGTCGAGAAGTATGACCAGGTGATAACTCGAGAACCTTCCATGGCCGACTCAGATAGCCTACTTCTGCTTTGTCTCAAGGGCTCATAAATGTCAACTCTATGGCTGTGGATAATCTCAGTTCATTAATTGGGTAAGTGAGCTTTACGTCTCATCGACAGCGAGGTCATTTAGAGACTGTGAAATACAGTTTTAAACTGTGACAGTAACTGCGATAGTAATTGACCACGACCTTTATCAAGTAACCATGCAAGCATTCGCCTGGAGCGGTACCGAAAGCCAAACACCAAAATCAATATGGTCGGAACCGATAACCGAAAACCGGGTACTAAAATTCTCTCGGTCCCGGTCCTTTATTCAACTATCTAGAAGAGTACTTAAGGCGGCCGTATATCCCACGCTTCAAATGCGTTGCAGTGTGTTCGTAAACAGGTTTTTATCTACGAATATATTTCACAAGTACCCACTGTGCCAACGTACGAAAAGAAAACAAACTTCAGACAAGGTCGGAACCTCATTGTTAAGACGCCACGCTCATTAAAATCACCGTTTCTAAGCCCTCCAACGTGGCTAAAAATGGCCTTTTCAGACTTCCGTACTTAAAAATGTACTAACCGGATGTATGTGAAACTCAGATTGTGACCTGCACTGAGCTTAGCTGCAGACTTTTCACCAACATGGTCACCGCTTAATGTCCCATAGTAAAAACCGTTCGTCGGGAACCTTGCACACTAGTTCAGCGCTTGGCTCGTTCAGGCGACGCGGCATTTGCTGCGCGCTTCAAGGTCGCCCTTACTGCTCCATCGCTTTTGTGCTTCTCACGCGCGGGTAGGCGGCGCCCTTAACATGGGTGACCCTTCGAACAAAAATCCAAGGCAGACCAATTCGTAATGACCTTCAGAGCACAAAATTACGAAGGTACCCTTGGCACACCCGCATTTCTGGCAAGTGATATCTGACGTCCGCACGGGAAAGAAAAATTAATAAATACAATTTCAGATGACATAAGCAAAACAAAAATGGCGTCACCGTACTCCCTCATCACTCCCGGGGGAAACTTCCGTCACGGCTGCAGCGTAGTTCGAACATTTCAATTAGAAACTTTTCATCAGCACCTGCAGCCTTATTCCGCCAAGTTTTCGGCAGAGTAATCCCAGGGAAGCTTATTTGCACCGTAATGAAACCTCGCGAGCTGCGTCCCTGCCCCCACCACCCCCCTATACCCCGTTACCGCCGCCTGTTGGAGGTGTAATTGAATTAGGCCCGGAAGTCTTTGCTTGAGACCTCTCGTTGGAAGGGGTGGGAGGGAAGCTGGGCTGCAGGAGAAGCTACCCTGAGAGACAACTCCCAGGCTCGACTCTCTCCTCGCGTCGGCCTGCGGTTTCCGACTCGTCAGAAAAGCTTAAACGACGTCTTCATTAACCTGTTGGAATTGGAGTGGAGTGTAATTTACTATTCTGCGCGTTGATCCTCTTAAGTTGAGGCCGCCCTAGTTGCTCGGCGCGCTATGGGGCTTCGGAGGCGCCCTTGCTGCTGCTGCTGCTTCTGCGAGGCTAAACGTGTTCCGTTGAAGGAGCTAGATGTCTGGTTGGTGCGCGACTGCTATCCGCGCCTGTGTTGTACGCCGGGATAAGCCTTTGATTACTTATTTACGCCGCGCGCCCAGGGACTCGCCCCACTTAAGCAGTTTCCCGTTCTCGACGCACTTAGGGGGCACGCTGGAGTACTCGTCAAATTTCTCGTCGCCCCTGCGCTCACTGCAGGTCGGCTGACGTGCAGCATTTCCGCTGTGAAGTTTCCAACATGAAATTTTAATCATTAGCAACAGTACCTTCAACGCTTAACTATCTAAACACGTACACTGAAATAGTTCACAACCCTGTCGAACTTCAGCCATCTGCACAAACAAAAGCATTATTCAGGGTTCGAACCCGGGATCTCATAATCCGACTGTTACACCATCAATCACAATGATTACCTCTGATGATTTTCTTGCACTGGGTTGGCGAAACATTTTAAATAGCCGTTCATCAAAATTAAATAGATAATCTCGGGGCATTTTACGGGAACTCGTCTCTTACACATCATAACTAAACATTCTGTACAAGTCCCGTTAAAGTTATGTTCAAGTACACTAACACGTTTAAGAGAAAATAAAATGCACGCAAATGTTGGTTTGAAGATTTCCTTAGAGCTTGTCTATGCTAGAAATTATTTTTCTCGCTAATGCAAAAAGTTCAAAATTTATTTTAAAAATGCAAGGCTATTAAGAGTCATACGACGCACAATTCTACGTGATGTTTATTATTGGCCAAATAATTATGTTCAAATTATTATATATCTGTGGCAAAACAATAGGGATTCTTCTATGTAAAAATTATGTTTTTATAAGAAAAAATATTTTCAAAATCACTGCAAAAGTAACGAGCGTAGACATAAGGCACCCGTCTACTGGCCGTGTATTTGTGTCACTGAAGCACGGCGCCAAGGGCGATGCTGACTGCTTCATATGGCGCGGTATCACTTCTAACGCAATTGAAACGGAGTGTAATAATATCGTAGACCACTCGCCGGACTGACACTTTCCTTGGCGACCCATTCTTTCTATTGGTGAAAAGTTTTTAACTAAGTCCATTGCATGTTTCTGGAGCAGTTTCATACGAATCCCGTGAGTAGTTCATAAGATATTACAGGTTGAAAAAAAAAATAGCAATTTTGAGGGGCTCCGAAATTATTTCATTAACTGACCTGATGTTTTGAAACTACCTTTCCGTTTTTAAGAGTATTTCCGCACAATGACACAGTGGGTATGTGTTGAATAGTATCGTCAAAAAACCTTATTCACGAACACACTCAGTGGCGCAGCAAGGAATAGTGTAAAAGGGAGGTTTAATCTGAGAATAATATGAACACGGACCACCACTGTAAATAGGTGGTGGGGGCTCCAAGGGTTCTCCACGGAAAAAAATTTCGATTTCACGACACAGGTTTTCGTAACCAAACATTGAATGTTATACTAGTCAAAATATTTTTAATTTTTTAATACGAATTTTTTTTTTCAATTTGTTGTTGCTAATTTGAGGGGGGGGTGTAACCCCCCCCTCCCCAAATCTCTGAACACACAGCAACACATTTTAAACACGTGGTAGCCGGTTTCTCTTAAAGAGGGCTATACACCGGATGTAATTTTCCGCGTTTGATGCGCGGAGACGTAGAAGCGATTAGTTCAGCTTTCCACACTCGACGGTAACAGCATCACTTTATTCCGTGGTGCGCCAAACTGGCATGCAGTGTTTTCCTACTACACATTTTCCTATGGGACTTAAAGCGGCCACCCTACAACTTTATTTCTGGAAAGTTTGTGGTGAAGTCCAACGCATGTTTCCAACGTTTTGTTTTACGAATCCGGGTGGCATTTTTCCATTTACAGCTGTCTTCCCCAGAAAAATGTTTCTAATAATAATGCTGCATTTAGAAATTACAGAAGCCTACTTTTAATTATGTGTTCGTTTCGTAGATAAACATATTGTGTATAGGTTTTGCTGTTTCAAGTAGAAAGACTAGGCGCAGCACGCTACAACATCGTTCATACGTCAGGCCATTAGCCTCTTAAGAGGGCGTGGTACATAATGCAACGCTAAGAGCATTAATCTATAACTGTAGGTTTCTTAAAGCCAATTTGTGAAAATTATAGACAATAGCATTCCTAGACAATAGTTTTAGCCTACATTTTCGACAAAATTGTTTCCAGTATTACGAACTCCTGAGGCACAATCTGTGACGGCGGAACCTCGTGCATTTAACTGCGGCGCAAGAGACCACGCATAACGAATTAGTGACTCTGGATAAACATTTATCATAAAATTGGCCAATACCATTATCTAGGATTGTAATTGAGTACGTTATCCATATTGGCTTCGAAAAAAAGCGTAGAAATCAATTTATGTTTCAACGTTTATTTAGGTATCAACACGCAATGTTAAACACGAAAGAATGGTTGTCATACGAGGCCGCACTTTCCTACGACCCAACGTTACCGCGGAAGTTCGGCCGTTCTGCCACCGCGCGAGAGCGATATGATGAAAGCGACTCCACACTGTGGTATCTGCCGACTGAAGCAGCAGGCGCCTGGCAGTTCTAATGTTAATGTAAATGTCCAATCCCATTTGCGGCTGGCTCATCGCCAAGCCTAAGCAAACCACCTTATACCCGGGACGTTAAATTTTGGCAGGGTATTTCTGCAGCCTCGGCGCCACAGCGCGAACTGTGAATTATGAGGCGGAAGGGCAGGCAGCGAGCGGTCTGAATCTCAGCCATGCTCTTTCCTGATGTCACAGATCCCCCCTTACCCCCCTTCCACTGAACACAAAAATGCCAAAGCATTAAAAGCCGGGAATTTTCATAAACTGAAATACTTCCAGTCTATAAATTTTCCTCTCTCTTCCCGCGACAAAGTCCCTTCCTTTTCGCGATACTGCCGTACATTTTAAATTGCAGTATCTAATAAGATGCTTTCAAAAGAGTTGCTTTTGATAATATACGTCGTAGAGCGTTGAATCATACACGCAACGGAACGACTCCGAAAACAAGATAACGATAATAATCCATTTCCTGACATTAGTTAAGCACGTCTAAGAAAATGAAATCGCATTCGTACAACAGGTAATAATGAGTATTCACGTGGCAGCAAACTATTAATAAATTCGTACTATCCCGCAGAGTCGTCAGCCGGGAAATGTTGGCCTTTTTAAATAAAATAAAAATCTCTTTCGCACATGACTTAACTGTACGACCTTCTGTAAGCCGCAGAGTCCGTAGTTCATTCCTTGCCAAGTCAAAAAAGACTTTTAGGTAGGTTGTCTATTCGTGCTCATATTGTTGAAAAGGAACAAACAGCATAGCCACTATTGTGTGGGTGGTTGGAGAAAAATTGAGGAAATTTGAAACCCCCGACTACTTTTTTTTCCTTTCAGAAAATGTGTATTTCCAGCATTTTTTAAAAGTCAAAAAGAAAACTTTGGATGATCAGCTCGAAGTCACAATAGCAAGTATTTGTTGATTATTATTCCATACTAAGTCTTCAAAACAGCATTATTTACAGCGAACAGACTATACAGACCTGACATTTAAACGTGACTCCCTGCTGAACATCGTAGTCCTATTTGACTTCTTAGTTTGCATTTTGCAATGCACAGTAGTTGATGACCATGACTGAAGCTAGCACAGACAGGTTAAGAGTCATATACAGCTAGCGCATTAACACTGTTGCAATATGTTAGGAGATGAGTATTTTAATATACTACTATATGTGAGTTCGATATATTTATATAAGAAAAATTAATTTAAAACTATGCTTCTATTTTTGTTTTTGTTTTCTAGTTATAACGCTTAGGAACATGATATCGAGGCTCCATAAATTGGCTAAAAATGGCTTCTTCAGACTACTGTCAAGAACAAAAATACCAACCGCTTTATAAATGCATCACAATTTTGCTTAATTTTGTATTGAGAAACATTATTTTACTATTTAAAGTCTTGTATAGGGTGTTCACGGTAAATTTATTCAGTATATTTGAAGAGGTCTCGTTAGCAAAAACAAAAACGACAATAGTAATAATAACAATAGATTATGGTGGCAACGGGCGTCAACTTAAAGTAGGTGAAATGTATATAGGCCAACTACTAGCTATTGTCAACGACTTCGTTCACATGGTTTTCTATTTAATACCTCTTTAAAATCGTGAGAAGGTTAAGTATAAGGGTGAAATTAATAGTAGTGATATAAAAAATACTTTAAACATGTACTACTTACATTCGTGCTTAAATACTGTTTTCAATTCATAGTGCCAGAAGTAAGTATTATTTAATGTCATGGCTTCAAGCAATGCTTCACGAAATATACTTCAAATAAGTACTGCTTAATATGTATTCTCAGTCACAAAATACGTTCTACTTTTTCACAAGTGTTCATAATCAAATAAGTATTGCTTATCCACGCATAGGTCTATGAGCAGTACTGTACTTCATCAAGTCTGCTCTCTTGGTGACTTATAAGTAGGCTTGTTTTGTGTGTAAGAAATAGGCACATGTTATGTAAAGGATTCCTTCATTCACTTTGATATTTCATTACATATATTTAACGAAAAATTATAGGTATTTTTAAAGAACAAAAAGTATAAAACTTCTATGGAACAAAACGAAAAAAATAAAAATTCAACAAACATAGTTACGAAAACATAACCTAATTACTTAACCATTTTTCTAATATTTTCATTGTGTTTTTTTTTATTATAGAGCTGTGTATGGAAATTATACCACTGAGAATGATGTTTTATGTATAAAATTTTAGTTTCAAAATGAACTCAATATTACGTTACGTTTACCTACATTTTATAGTGAAAATTTGCAGATTGAAAATGTTTAAAATCCATCTATAATACGCCCACCTTTTAAATGTAGGCCAACCTAGGCCTTGTGAACATACACCCAGTAAAGCACATAGCCTTATTGTAATACTTATGTAAATCTTTAGTTATTAAGATAACATGTAAAAGAATAAATCGTGGTCTACAGTGTACAAAAAAACCGTGCCCATGTTTCTTTTACAAAATTACCACAAAGAACATGCTTTAAGCCCATTAGTTATGACCCTACGTCGGCTACTACAGCAACGGCAGCATGAGATGTAGACAAGCATATTTTCAGTGTTTATAATAAAATACTATTACATTTTTAGACAGTAACAGACGTTAGGGCCTACTGATAAAAACAAGAATAATATTATTTTCATTGAAATGAACGAATCATCGCCTATAACCTAAATAAATTTTCGTTAAGTGGTTAGCATGCCAGGTTTGAAGCTGACAGAAAGATAATTACGTGATTACAACATTCAATTTTAGTACACAATATCGTTCAATTTATCTCATCCTACCCGAAAATAAAAAATATGCTTTAAGTTAGTTTTTATAGGGTATGTAATCAGTCGGTAGGCAAAACGTCCGACATAATTAGTGCCGTTTCTAAAGTTTATTTAAACTACAGCTTGAGATACAGTCAAGCACATGTTCATGATGTATAATATAAAAGCATTATATTTTAAGACAGTAACCGGCGTACTGTTAGGACATACTCGTAAAAACAAGCATTATACTAACTTCATTGAAGAAAACTAACGAACATTTGGTTACCTACAATATAACCTCAACTTTTATGCCAAACGCAACGTAAACAAAACAATAATATTGCGGAAGCTTGTCAGCTTTGAATTTGACAGAAAGTTAATCATAAGAACAGAACATTAAAATTTTTGTACACGTTACCACTTAGTTCACAAACATTACATGTGCTCAGAGCCAGCTATGTGATATGAGTTTATGTTGTCAGATGGTAAGCAAAACCGGATCGGGAATAATAAGTGGCATTTATGAACATTAATTTCACCATAATTTACATTCGTACGCTGAATACCAACGGAAACGCAATTAAATAAAATATTCCTATGGACAAATTATGCAACACGTTTACAGGTAAAACTTATTTTTATGCAAATCGAGTAGTGAGTGTACCAAATATTATAATTTACTGTTAGTAAACTTCATAGATACAAACACATGTTAACATTGGCTAACACGTTTTTAACACCCATATTGTTATTTATTTTTAATCATGTAGTAAAATAAAATAAAAATACTCTAAAGTGGTATTGACAATCAAATGTAACCACATATTCAATTACACTTGGATGACTGTTGTAAATAAAATACAAGTTTAGTTTTGTCAAGTTGGTACTGATGTTGTAGCGATTCTTATTTGGTTACATCATAAAGTACAATTTGCAACTGTATAAGTAGTGCGTGTTCAAGTATTACTTCGTGAAGTAAAAGTTTATAAATTCATTGCTGAAATGCGTATTTCTTGAAGAATACGCATTAGCCTACTTCACGAAGTTCTGCTTATTTGCCAAACAAACCTTCCAGTATGAATTCCACAATAACGTCAAAGTTATATTAAGTAACTTGTAAAATACTTATTACTATATTCAATATTAAACTAAAGATTTCCAAATATATATAAAAATCGAAAACATGTAAGTAAAAGCTTTTAATAAAAAAATGTATCTACGTAATAATAATAGTAATAATACGCGATAATAATACTGATAATAATAGTGTACTGCAAGTGATAATTTACAACAGTTTTATTTATTTTTAGCATATTTTTCGAAACGAAAAATTTCTGAACATTATAAATTGTGCAAAATTATGTTAAGGGTTATTAATAATCATTTTAGCATAAAAAGTTAATTAAATAGTATCGACTTCCTCGTTTTGTCCCCCTTCCCCATATACTTAGTTTTTTGTTGTGAGAAAACTTGTGAGCGAACGAACAACCATCACTGCAATCCAATTAATGGCATAGGGAAGCATACGTTACAGACGGACATTTAACCAAGGCTTCAAAAGAGTTCACATTACCGTGAACAGCGTTTATACACTATATATGAATTACTAACGGCGAGTAGGGCAATGCCTGTATGCGGTAGCACTCGTGTGTGTCCTAGCTCAAGAGAACACTTTCAGCACAACAAACCCGGCCGACCAAAGTTGTGTGTCGATGCCACGCGGCTTCGCTACTCTTGCTAATATTGGCTTTTGAACTTAGCTCAGAAATGGGTCAAGCGCCTGCTGAAAGCGAGTATGAAAACAAGGTTTGCTGACTTAAGACCTAGTTGTTAAAGCGCTCAACAAATCTCTCCAGTCCACGTTTGCCAGCACACCACGAGCCGTATACCTCGAACAACAATGTACAGCATATAATAAAAGGATTAAGAAGTGTTACAAAACGAAACAACAATCGCAAAGGATTGAAGAAAAAATATTGAATCTGCATCACTGTCCTACTAGTCCAATGGTTTCACAGACAACTCTCAGTTAGAGGTACGTCAATTTCGCGGATTCATCCGGCAGCAGCCTAAACTTGTCAGTCCTATACACCCACTGGCCACAATCGATTATCTATTGGCTTATAACCGTACAAGCAGGTAGCAAGCGATAGCACTTCGCATTATTTCCTTATTTACTACTGGCTTGCAGTAGTCAAACGCGTTTCGTAACAGCCGCCAGCAAGTCGCAGACGTGACAATGAAGTATATATAATTGGCGTTCAATCTTACCTGGAATGTATCTGCGAAAAGTACGTACCTCTACTCATAGTTAGAGACAGGAAGTTAAGAATTTTGTACCACTTGGTCTCAATTCCTTACATGCACATCTACAACTCTGCTTCGTGGTTAACGGTAGGGACCAGAACATTTCGCGAATTCAATGATCTGTAGGCTAGAATCCATATAACTATGCATACTCAGGCCCCGTCTATTCGTTCATTGTCTGCTGTTCCACTGAGTAGCAGCTGTAAGTTGACAAATAGTTGAGGCGTAAGTATGCAGAGTACAATGGATTCTAGCCTGCAGGTAATTGAATTCGCAAAAATTTCCAGTCCCTAGTTACCAGATGTGTGTATTTACGCACAGCAGCGTCGTCTTTCACTTGACTGTGTCAATCAGAACACGGTAAACTGCGACACTACACGTATGTGATTTGCGGTTAAAACACCAATATGCTGGGAGCTAAGACATCCAATTACTAGAGACACGCAAAATTCGCGTTATCATTTGGTAGCAGTCTAAACTTTACTTTCCTATACATAACAGAGCATTATCTATGATTCGATTGGCCACGAACACTTATGTATTGTCATTTACGTGTGTTACGTCTGTACAGATATTGGCCTCTCTACAGTGTAAGCATTCTCCGCGGCAAGTCACGACAATATCGGTCAGCGGGAGACGTCGAACGAGACTGTAGTCACTTGGAGTCTAGTCAGCTCTCAGAAAATAATGCGAATTTTGCATGTCTCTACCAATTACTGACTACAAACGAGAGTTGCAGGTTCGCACGTAAGGCACTAAAACAAAGTGGTGCAAACATATTTTCGTCAAAACGTCCTGTTTCTACTCAAGCAGCGTATAATTAGGGACCTGAGAATTTCGCGTTTTCTCTTATGCGCAAGCTAGAGTTCCAGCAACTATAGGGGTCGCGGTGGCCGAATGGCCAGACCATTCGCCTCCCACCAAGGCGATCCAGGTTCGATTCCCGGTCCCCGGATTTTCGCATGTGGGAATCGTGCCGGACGATGTCGTCGGTCGGCGCTCGGGGATCTCCCGTTTCCCCCGCCCTTTCATTCCGGTACCGCTCCATACTCACCTCATGTCACCCCTCACCAACGCTTAAGACCTCGATGTTAAGCGCTGACCAAAATCTCTCACTCCAGCAACTATAGGTAGAGCCCGGTAATTTTCACGAAAGGAATTTTGCAGCACTTTGTTTCAGTGCCTTACGTGCGCACCTGCATCTTTGCTATGTGGTCAGTGATTGGATGCCGTAACACCCAGCGTGTGGAGGTTAAATCCGCAAATCACAGACGTGATGTGTGACAGTTATCCGTGTACTGATTGGCACAGTCCAATGAATAACGACTCTGCACAAAAACACTCTGTCAATAGCCATGAAGTTGAACTGCAGGTGTGAACGTAAGACACTGAAACAAAGTAGGGCAAAAATCTTTTCGCGACAACTACCAGGCCCTAACTATAGGTCTGTATCACGTTCACAATTGGCCGTTGACCTACTCGACACTTCCTGGAAGTAGCTGAGCCAATAATAAAACTGTAGCTGAATACAGGCCCATTTCACTGTGTCAGCGAGCAGCATAAACAGCTGCTATCATATTCAGTACACAAATATTCTTGGAGCCTAGCCTACAGGTCAATGAACCAGGAATATTTCCGGTCTCTAAGTATAATCATTGATACGAGGGAGCCGCTGTGTCCGAGTGGTCAGATCACTCGGCTCCCACCTAGTCGGTCCGGGTTCAATCCCCGGCGGGTTCTGCCCGGATTTCTCGCATGTTGGTAATGTGGCGGATTTTCTCGTGGATTTCACGTTTGCTCCGCCTATCTCATTCTGTCACTTCTCTATGGCTTCATTTCATGTCATCCACCAGGATATGAAGATGCCTACGGGCGTCCAGTAAGAAATCTGCCCTCGAGGTACGATACTCTGCCATCGGGTACACTCCCCATACGCTATTTATATGTATTGATTTATTGCTACGTACCACTTTACTAAGAACACATTCACGCTTCGTCACTGCTGGTAGTCTTATTCAGAATTTTCAGTAGTAGAAACCTGCAAATTTAGAGTCATTATCTGCAGCAGACTAGACTCCAAATAACTGTGTGCTCATCTGACTTTTGCTGTTGGTCGGCAGTTTTTGTAGCGTGCACGATGGACTTCTTCAACCAAGGATATAAGGTCAACTCTAAAAGCCCATTATTAGGGACCCCTGATTTTCGCGAAAAGAATTTTGCCCCACTTTGTTTCAGTTACTTACGTACACATCTGCAGTTATACTTCATGATTATTAGCAGCGTGTCTTTGTGAAGCGAAGTCTCTTATTTGACTTCGCCAATCATAATAACGTTACTACAACGTCACAAGTCTGTGATTTGCCAGAAAACCCCAAGACACGTCAGAGCTAAGACGTCCAATCACTGATTATGAAGCAGAGCTGCAGATGTGCACGTACTGATAAAAAGTGCAGGCAAATTATTTTCGCGAAAATTAGGGGTCCTACCCATTATCGTTTAATGTGGGCACACAAACGTACTATGACGGCCCGGACCAATTGCGCCACGGAGTGTGTTTCTGTGAGCATAGGCCAAGACTACAATAACACGGCGTTACTTTGCGATAAAGGCGTGGCTTAACGACACTCAAAACGTTTTCTTTTTAGGCTGTTTAAGTAAGACGTGGCGATATTAAAGAGGCTCCGTTTAGCGCAGTGGCTAAAACGTTCCTACCATCGATTCGGGTTCGATTCCTGGCGCGGTCAGATCCCAGATTTCCCGAATGCAGAGAACGTAGTGAAGGTTATCGATGACCGGTGACTTCCTAGGGGCACCCTCGACATTCGAACTTCGTCGTTTTTCCACGGTAGGACTTCACTCTATGTCGTCCATCACGGTGAGATACATATCCGCGGCCTCCCAGTCGGGGTATAACACACTGCCCTCGAGTACTTTATCGTAAACATCCATGTTGTTATGACTCGTACTCCTGGTTTAAGCATAAGACATCCAGGACTTGGCAAGTTGGCCCGTCTGAATACCCTACCTAACACAGTTTCCAAACCAGGCCAACCCGGGCTAGGAATTATAAATATTAAACACAGGATACAAAGCGACAACACAACTCCCAACTCCCGACAGTCTGAAATGAGGATACCACGTTGCCACATAATGGGCAATATAGGGACGTGTGACGCTATTGACGTAATCTGTCTGCTTCATATCAACGTCCGGGTCACTTCGCTACCAGGATGCACCAGGACGTCCTGATCCGACGATGATCCGACCACCGTTATCATAACATCGCATAAGCCGCGGTCACATGATTAAGGCAGGACTGCCGACCTAGTTAAATTGCGTGGTAAATTATAACTTGAATTATAATTATAAATCTCGTATTTTTTCACTAAACTGCCACAAAATTAACAATTCAAGTGGCACCAAGTAGCCCCCTGGTGTTACAAAGTAAATTCAACTCACTCTTAATACACAAAAGTGAAGAGAGAGTGAAGATATTTTGGTCAGCACTTAACACCTAGGTCTTAAACGCTGGTGAGGGGTTTTATGACGCGAGTACGGAGCAGCGCTTGAATGAATGGGAATAGGAAACGGAAGATCCCCGAGAAAACCCGCCGACCAGTGGCATCGTCCGACACGATTCCCATTTGCGAAAAACCGGGGATAGATCCCACCCGGAACCGAACCCGAATTACCTTGAAAGAGGCGAGAGCTCTAGCCACAGCGCCGATCACGGCCCCTCTAATACAGAAAAATTGAAGAGAGTCGTGGACTCTAGACGGGGAAAAAAAATCCTTCATCAGGTGTGTAGATGAAGTTTTAGCGGAGAAGCGACGAAGAAATACTACCCTCACCCAATCACCACCCCTCGTCAACCCGACAGTAAGGACCAAAGACTGTTGTCGGGTGCAGGGACGCGAAACACGGAGCTGTATTTCAAGACGTCCTCCTCTTCGGAGCTGAGAACAATGGTTTCACGACGAAGGCGCCCCTCGGAGTTATCCGGTCGCCGGCGAGAGAAGTCCCCCCCCCCCCCAACCCTGGCGACAAGGCGTTCATTACGACGGCGAAGGCTAATTAAAACTGAGCGGCGAAGACGTCGGTCTGTGAAGGCGGCGAGGTTCTGGACAGTTGGGAAGACGGCGCAAGAGCTCAGCTGCGCGCTCGTGATGGATGGACTTGTTTACCGGTGACAACAGACGTCCCCGACGACTCGACTGCTGTTTGCATAATGCTCGCTGACTGCAAGTAACGAAGCAACTCGAGCGGAAAAATACAACTCAAAAACACATGCGACTATCATAAATTATTTCGGGAATATAAAAAATGCCTATAATGATTCTGGGTTTCACAGAGCAATATATATATATATATATATATATATATATATATATATATATATATATATATATATATATATATTAAAGGAAGTGCCCCACTCACTGACTGACTGACTCATTCATTCATTCATCATCAACGCCCAGCCCAAACCACTGGACCTAGAAACGTGAAATTTTAAGGGAAGTTTCCCCTTGTGGCGTAGGCGCGCACTAAGAAAGGAAATTTTGAAATTCGGCTGTTAAGGTGGTGAAACGGGGTGAAATGTATTTTTTTGCAAATCTTTGATATTTCTCGAACCCGACGGGCTATCGTCGTCTTATTCACTTCGTTAGGTCGCAAATACAAATGTCTAGAAACAAATTTCAGGATTTTTCGAAATTTTTATATTAAGGAGGTGAAAAGCCGTTTAATTCGTTTACAGTAAATCCTCTCTTCCT